>NDGM011017534.1:0-13833 GCA_002564305.1 Octomys mimax | reverse complement strand
AAAAAGTACCTGACATACTTAACATGAAAGAACAAAGGTCTATTTTGGCCCAGGGGTTCCGAGGTTTTAGTCCTTCATTTACTGTTGTCAAAGCAGAAGCAGAGCGGTGGAGGGGGGCTGCTCTCCTCAGGGTAGCCAGGAAGCAGGGAAAGACAGCAAGCAAGCTGGTGAAATCGCACCCTTTGCAGGCACGCCCCAAGCCCCCACCCCCACCCCCCAGAGGCAGAAGATTAGGGCGTGGCAGGCTGGATGTAGGCGGCAACATGAGCTAGAATGGAGGCACAGAGGCCGAGCTAGGGGGATATAAGAGGAACAGCAGCTGCTGATCTCACTGGTCCTATGATGGTGCTGTCCCACTCTCCCCGTTTCCACAACGGTCTGTCCTCCTTCCCAGATATATCTCTTCCTTTCTTCTCTCATTTCTTCTTCTCCTTGCTTAACTTTACTTTACCCTTTCCTTTCCTTGAATTTATTTATTTATTTATTCTGTATTTAGGACAGGGTCTACAGGGTCTCACTGCGTAGATTGGACTCGTAGTGATCCTCCTGTTTACAGTCTCCCAAGAGTTGGGATTACAGCTGCTCGCCACCACGCCAAGTCTCAGTTGCCAATTCAGCGGCCCCCGGGAACCGGGCCGGCTCTTCAGACCAGGGGATCGAACTCCCGGCTCCTGCGTCTGCCTATGCAGGTGCTTTAGTCCGCTGAGCTATTTGGCCCGCCCTTCCTTGCTTTTACTTTAAATCTACCTTTAATTTGAATACAAGTTGTGTTCACCTTTTCTTCAGTTGTGACAGCTAGTTTTGTGGGGCAGGATGGAGGGGGGCCTGGGATCCCTGGAGGCTGTACCTTCACAACAGCATGCCTTGTACCGCACTTCTTAATATTCATCCAGCCCAGAGCTCATCAACGTGTGATGAAGTTAGAACCTTCAGGGAGAAATGACTTCCAAATGCCCACCCTGTCACAAGAGTCCACTGGGGGACATTTTGGCCCAAATCACAGCAAACGAATTAATACATCAAAAGCACCTAACGTTTGACATGTATAGTATCAAATGTGTTTTTATTCTTCTTTATATTCAAATACCTTACTTAGTGCCTGGTCCATAATTCCTATTAAAAATGAGTACAGAACAATGTAAAATGTATATTCTAAAGAATATTCTTGTGAAGAGATGATCACCAATGTGAGAAGTAGCTCTCTGAGGTCACAAGGCCCTCTCTGTTAACACAACTGCTGACAAAACTCTTAGAAATACTCTAGAAGTCATTCTGAAATGGTCTGAGGGATGTAAGCGGTGAATCACTAGGCTGTCTTCCAGGAAGAAAGCTCTGTTGTTGATCTAAGGTAGTCCTCTGGCCACTTCCCTGCATCAGTGTTAGTTTTCTCAAAAGTGAAATGCAGGACTTTGAATGGTTCATCACTAAGTTCAACTCCACACCAACATCCTGTGATTCTATATGTGACTCAGTCTAATCTGTCATTGTATTTTTTTGAAAAAAAAAAAAAAATTCCCCTAAGAGAAGAGTTATTCACTTGGCAGTCTGACTGGCTTTTCTTTCAAACAGCACCTGGGACATTGTTACTCCACCTAAGTGCTAGAAGTGCTGACCACCGATGACTCTGTTCTAGTCACCACCACCTTGTGATGAGAACATAGCACATCCATTGCTCATGCCTCCTCTTTCCATTACCGTAGACTCCTGCACTTCCCACCTTCTGCAGCAAACACGCTTGCCTTGTGTAACTCCAGAGTGCAGGCATTCCACCCACACAGCAGTGCGGACTCCAGAGCCAGAAAGGCCCTGTTAGGTCATGCAGACCACACCCTTCCAGAGCGGGAACATCCTCTGCAACTGACATTTCAGCTCCTCCCAAACGTGTGGCCCTGCTTCAGTGGTTCCTGTAAGTGGTTTGAATAACAGTTTGTAAGCATTCTGGGATCTGTGAAAAATAAAAGATTTCACATAAAATCCTATTGCTATTTTGTTCATTATAAGAGTATTTTTTAATCTTCCTAAGAATAGTCAGAAGACTTTCCAATAAGGAAATTGAAAATTAATTTTCACCAAAACTGATGTCTATTTCAAACATGGGTGAGCAGTACCTTTGTGGCTGTACTATAAATGTGCAATAGTTAAATACTTCTATACACTATGAAGATGTTACTTAGCATTTAGTGTACTACATGTCACTTTCTGCTAACATATTGATTCACATTCTCTACAAGGTTAAATACGTATTTATTGTTAATGTAAAATTTCATTTTAACCATAGAACGCTACATTGCCTTTGAATATGAAGGTATAACTATTAATTTGCTGAAATTTTAAAATTTAAAAATCTGTGGGTTTATTTCATTAAACTAAACAATAGAAATGTCATGTAATTGTACTCCAGGTGACAAGAAACCTAACTGAATACTACAAAAGTGAAACCATCAAGTAGAAATTCAAATATTTGACTATGAGTTAATCACTCATCTGGCATGAGGACAATTTCATTACACGCATTTCTGTGTCAATAAAAAAACCTCAGGGTAGGAAAAAGAAGTTCCAGATGATCATTTATAGGTTTTATAAGTGCTACTTATAACTTCCTTCTCTTCAATAGTTTAGCCAATAACCTAGAATAATATTTATTTTTACTAAAACCTGAACAAAATTAGCAGCTACAGCACTTGCCTGGCACGCACAAGGGCCTGAGTTCAATTCCTGGTTCTGCCAAAAATAAATAAATAAATAAGTAACAGCTACAGAGAATAAACTTTATTATGAAGAAACAGGGCCCCTGAATTAAGGCATACAAATATTGCCAGGAAAGAGCCAGAATCTATCTACTAAGTATTAACCCACAGTCATAGAGACAAGATGATGTTTTCTTAATGACTAAACTGTAAATGGAACCAGAAAGCACCCTACAACATGTATAGTGCTATTAAAGGGTATAATGGTAATAAAAACTAAACTGTATCATTTTGTCTTTTTGATCTTTTTCTCTATTTAAAAAAAAAGAAGAAGAATTGTTACAAATGTTAGTAAAGGGCAGGGCAGATAGCTTGGCAGTCTATGTGCCTGTCTGGCAAACTCAAGGGCCCAGGTTCGACCCTCAGTACCACATGCTATGCCAAGCAGGTCACCAAAATTGGGAGTGGTGGCGCATGCCTGTAATCCCAGCACTGGTGAGGCTGAAAGAGGAGGATCACTATGACTCTGAGCGGCATAGCAAGACCATGTACCAAATAAAAAAAAGAAATAAATAATTTTTTTAAAAGTGTTACTAGGGCTAGCCAAGTAGCTCAGCAGATTAAATCACTTTCAAGCAAGCACAGGGGCTGGGGGTTCGATCCCCGGACCTGCTGTGCTGGCCCTAACCACGGGGTGCGCTAAAACAGCAATTGAGACTGGGTGTGGTCATACATGCTTGTAATCCCAGCACTTGGGAGAATCACTATAGTCTGATCTAGTAGTGAGACCCTGAATACCCTGTAGACCCTTCCCTAAAAAATACATAAATAAATAAATTTATTTATTTATTTATTTCTGTATATGTAGAGAGTTGCTAAACTGTGTATGTTTGTTTTTTATCTTTTATTTTTATTTTTTAAAATAATTTTATTGAGAAACAAATAGCAATGAGACAGTTACAAAACTTATTAGTAAGACAGTTTCAATAATTAATACATTGTATATTGTTGTCTTGTTAGTGGTTATTCATAGTACAAGATGTAGACATAATATCCTCTCCACAAACACTATTAGAACAACTCTTTCTATTCCTTGAATTAAGAGAAAGTAGCTGTATATCTATCCTATTTTGAATATACAGATACAAAATGGTCATTCATTTGTATCCCATTTTTTTGTTTATACACTTTACACATGTTTAAGAAATTATTAGTAATTCAGATAATTCCACTGGTTATGTAGTTATTAGTAAAGTTTCATAAACTAAATATAATTTCCTGGTTTTAAGAAAGGCCATATTTCACATTATGAAACTCTTGAGTGGAAGTTGCCTTCTGGACACAGGACTAATAATGCACAGGATTCAATTGCAGCTCACAGTTTGGAGCAAACCTCAACTTCCAAAGCTTTCCAATGAAGCAGAGCCCAGAAAGGGTTAGAGACAGATATGCCCTAGTTAGAAATTTAGTAGTTCCATTTCTTTAGCAAAATAAGAGCATGTCTTCAAGGAAGGAAAGATTCAAGGGATGAATAGCTATGCCAGAGAACACTGGCAACAATTTTTTTTTACATTGGATATAAACTAGAAGAGAGTATTTTAAGGCTATCCTGGTTAGGGAGCCAAGTGATTAACCAAAAGAAAACAATGGGTTCAGCAGATTTAAAACCATAGCAGTAAATGAAAGAACGAGTATGGAAGGATGACCACATCTGCCTACTAGCAAGCATTCTCAAATAAGCACCATCATTAGGAACAGTATAAACACACCAGCATTTATGCCACACTTATGGAATATAAATTCTTTATTTTTCTGTATATCACATCTGCCTGGTGAACACAGACACTGTCATTAAGTGAAAAGCATGGAAGATACAGAATATTTGGACTTTAGAGTCTGACTAGGGCCTAACCAGACAAGCCACATCCCAATTGAAATTCACTTTGAGGGATGACAATGATAAAGAAGATGTTGGGTTACCGCACTGAGCATTCAGAGAGCTCACACTGGCTCAGCAGGAAGAGTCTGAGATGAGCTGAGGCACTGATGTCTGCTATGGCCAGAGGAAGATCCTTCCCTAGACTACTGTCTTGATTTTTTGATGCTTTCCAACACTCTGGTTCTACACTAAAAAATTGGGGCCTGCAAGATGTACATTACATGTACATTCAAAGAGATAAAGTGCATGCCTAAAGGGTAGGCAAATGCTTCCTGTTGTGCAGTGTAGGTGTGCTGATGTTCAGTCTCTCATTCTTCCTTTCTATTATAGCATTTCAAATGTGATGACCTGGAAATTTACAAATTGAAGCATACTGCATGGCTAAGAAATCTGCATGACTCATACTTTGCATCAACAATTATACCATCTTCGATGGGATAAATCAGTCTTTTACATGGTGAATCTTTATGTTTAAACATGCTTGTAAGTCTTTTTAAGTTTCTAGCATCTATATTTCTGAAAACAATCTTTTCTTACTAAAGTGTAGAGGTGTTGTTTCCCCCCCCCCAGGACATTTATAGTTGCAAGTAGACTTTTCTTCTTAAGCCCTCCTTTAGGTTTCACTTTTTTTCTATTTACAGAGCTTATAAATATAACCTGCATAATCCCATTCAGTGTGATACTAAAACTCATAGTGAAGCATACAGGAGCCATTAAAGTACCAACTTTCTCTGAAACTGCAAACGAAAATGCCCATGAGTAAACTCAAGTTACCAGCTATACTCCCTTGAAGCCTATGGCAAAAATATGAAACGTTCATTGGCTCAGGATATACCTTCTATAACCACAGAAGTACTTTCCATAAATTCAAATGCAATAATGGTAGTAAACATGCAGTTGTTGCAATTATAGTTATTAATACTGAGATCTCATACCTATACCAATACAAAACATGTCAGTTTGAATTGGGGGTCAACTCCTCACTTAAATTTCTCCATACAATTTATTTATGTTTTCCACTTTGTATTCAGGTGATCTATTCAAAAACTTGAGAATACTCACAAAGATAAGAAAATACTTGTTTTTAAGAAATATTTTCTGCTTAGCAGAGAAAAGGGACCAGAGTTCGATCCCCAGCACCATAAGCCATGCTGGCCCTGGCCCTGGGGTACACTAAGAGAGCAACTGAGGCTGGGCGTGGTGGTGCAAGCCTGTTATACCAGCACTTGGGAGGCTTAATACAGGAGGATCACTGTGAGTCCAATCTATGTAATGAGACCTTGTAGACCATGTACTAAATACATTTTAAAAAAAGAAATATTTTCATGGTGAGGGCTATGAAGATGGGTTGTAATTGAAGTACTATTAGCATATCCTTACACTATGTTTTCCAGAGCCACCTATGTTGTTCATGAGGAAAGCAGAGGCATCCTTCTATTATGTAAGCCTTCTTCTTAAATTCCTTCAACACAGCCTACCATTTTAAAAGCTAGCATGGAATATGGTAGTCATGGGATATTTTTATGGCTTTTACTGCTTTTTCTTCCAGTTGCCCACTGAAGAGATATTTTGTCTGAGCTTCACCTATCATGACAGCATAGGCCCATGGGGACCCATGGAAGGTTGCAATGAGGAGCTCCATTAACCAATTTCATTATTTCAGAAAGCCCAAGGGAGTAACACACTCACCCATAATAATGCTGCTCAAGCTATAGTGTCAAATTACCTTGCTTTGGGCAAAATGTTATCAATTTCACATGAAAACTCTTATTACCTCATGCTGATCAGAGTCTCTGATTGGCCACTACATAATCAATAAAATTAATTAATAATTATATTAATTAATAAAATGTGAACTAAAATATTTATTATTTTTGAGTATTAAAATTTTTCAAAACATACAGATCCAGAAATAAAAGATGAACAGAGAAGACCAATTTAGTGCATATTGAATGATAGTTGAGTATCTTTAATAATGATGGTGATGATAACACCATAGTTAAAACTTACATGGACTTCCTAAGTACCAGATTCTATTTTAACCATGATATGTACAAGAATTTCTCCAATTTTCACAGCAGCCATATAAATATGAACCATATTAGCCCAAAGTAGGATTATAAGAAGCAAAATGAAGAAACTAAGACAGAGGTCACAGAATGTCATAGTCACAGGCACACAGGCAGAAAACACTAGTGCAAGACTGAATCCCAGTTCTTACCTTGAACAACTCAAGATTAGAGTTATGTTTGCATTTTTTATTAATAACAAAGATAACAAAGCATAGTGGTTTGCTTATCTGTAAACTTGGGGAGGTATATGGTTTTTTTATGAGTTGGTAAGAATAAATAACTTCTGTAAATTTCTAGAAAAACATTTGATGCACATTAAATTCCACTAATGTTTGCTTGTTATAATGACAATATTATTTTACATTACAACCCTCATCCTCATCCCCACTTATAATTTAAAAATGTTAAGCCAACCCTCTTACCTTTGTTTAATTCAGACAAAAACTCACTTTCAAAACAACTGCTGTTGTCTAACTACCAGTGTGCAATGTCAGCTGCTTAAAATCAAACCTTCATTAGCTCATCACCCTGATACAAGTTCAGCATGAACATTACTTCTCACAACATGTTGACTACAGGAGCATAGAACCAGGTACCTGAGAGGTTCCAGGGTGCCTTGCTAAGTTTTTCTGTCTTTTTCTCTGCTCAAAACACTCCTGAAAGACCAGAGATTTACCACTCAATCCGTGTACATGGACACTTTAAGCTTTAACACCCACATGATGCATGCATGCGTAGGATAAGCATGTACATACCTAATACATCTCAGCCTTAATAAAACTCCTTTGCTGTGGAAGAGAGCAATTCCACAACAGCTTTGAAGTATGCTGCCTTGAATGAAGTAAGAGAAAAGCCATTGTTTATTTCACCACTGTTTAAGAGTTAATGAGAGATTTGCACCTGTACAGCTGTTGTGGACTGAGACTAGCTCATGGAGTGAATGTGTTTTCTGCTTGAGACAGTTGTAAATGCCTTGAGTAAAAACACCGAGGACTGCTAATGGATAGGTTTATTTTAAAGCATGCCATCTGCTATCAATCATAGAGAAGTATAGGAAGCAAGTTTGGCTGGGCTCCCTCCTTGTGAGCCTGATAAAGACAGGGCTCCAGGACTTGGGAACACTGAGTCCTCAAGAGAGTAAAACATCAAACCTACTCAGCAGCTCCACTAACAATAATAAAAATGCCTCTGCCTAAAGGTGACATTCTGAATTTACGATTATTTGTGTCTATAAAGTGTATTCTTTGGCTCCTGACTCATTCTGACTGTCTCACTCTGAGAACAATACATTAAGCCTGCCTGGAGTAAATGGAAATCCTACCCTTTTATTAAACCAGCAGCCAGTACCTGAGACAATCTAATGCCCTGTAGAATCGAGAAAGATTTTCAGCTCTGTACTGTTTTTTTAAAAGATGTTTTGCAAGAAAATTATAAATGAGATCTATGTCAATACACTAAAAGATGTAAATAATATAGGCAAGCTTATGTTCCCTGAAAGACAAAGTAAAGTAAAATAAGATATAAGACTAAATTAGAATTAGTCTTCCTATTCCTCCATCATGCGCCCATTACAAAGCTCTTAGAAAATTGCCTATTAGGAACCTGCCATGGTAAAATTTAGAACTAATTGCTCAGAATTGTGTTCTTTACACCGCACGGACCAAGCGTGTTTTCAAGAGGACACACGTTATTTCCTCGGAAATCTTCCAGCTGTGGAATCATAACCAATATTGCTTTCAAAAATGGATCCCAAAGTATTCCTTGAGAAATGCCAAGCCTGGCTTATTAAAAGTGCTGCCTGCTGAAATTCTCAGTGGATGAAATGAGTTGTGGTAGTACTGAAACCTTGTGCAGCTTATAATGTTAGATTCTGCCTCGAATCGGCAGCCTAACTTAATTCTACTGCCAGCCTAGCAAACAGAGTTGTGGGTGTTTGGGGAAAACCCACCTGGCCAGCAAACTCATGAGCCTAATTAAAGTTAATAGAGAAATTAACAGAGGAAAACATTGGCTCAATAGTAGTAAGGAGAAATGTATAAGGCAATAGAAAATGGGGCAAGAACTTATATTTTTATGGGAGGCATTTATTAGAAATACTGCTTCCTAAAGACATGAGAAAGAAACTGGTATTATTTGCCTTGCTATGTATTATGAGCGATATCCTATAGTTCAATAAATCATTTTTATTTTGTTCTAAACAAAATTAATGTTTTTGGTTATATATTAAGAACTAGGCCTACTGGCTCATTGAGCACACTGTAGATCTCCTGTGTAGATCAGCACTCTTCTAGGGTCCAAGATATTAAGAAACTACTATCTGTCCCTTCCTGAGAAAGCAGTTCAATATATTCAAAAGAATTTACATCAATATCATGGTATCAAATTTACAAGCTAAATTTTTAGAGATAACGCATACTACTAAAAAGTTAAAAATAGAAAGGGGAGCAATGAGAACCACAATAATGCAAAAGGCTGGTTGGCAAGCCATTCCCTGAAAACGAAACTCCATTGTATGTTGCTATACAATATGAGATCAGCTGTGGAGTAAGGTTACAAAATATATGTGCAGCAAAAAGAAAGACCAGCAATATATTAGTCCTCTCCCATGGCTCACAAGCCCGATATTCATATGGGTGGTGCATGAGATGGATTAATACATACACATAACGGGCTGGAGCAGAGGCAAGATGCCGCGAATTGAAATCCACTTGCCTCAAAGAGAAGAGGCAACTCTAAACATACCAGCAATTATTGCCCCAAGTGGAAGAGAATCCAGTATTGTTTCATCTCTAATTTATCAAAGGAAATTAGAAACCTGGCTAAATAATATTCCTAATTATGTAAAATACAAAAGAATAAGACAAAACTATATACCTTACTGTTATGACAGAGGCCACTGAATCTTATTTCTGCCTGTCCAATAACCCATGTCATTGAGATCCCAACTCCTTAACTCCAATAATCTAGAAAATACTGTTTAGTAAGGCTATCAAAAATTCATGTATTGAATTAGAAGCCATTCTACATGGTGGTATCACCTAGCTTTACATTTGGCCAATTCTCTGAATTATTTTAGAAGAGTTATTCTATTCCTGGAAGTCTTGTAAGAGTGCTGAAGCTTAGTGGGTTTTTTCTTCACCAAATGTTAAATCCCTGACAAATCATTCAGTGAGGCACTAATGAAAACACTACTGTGATGGGGCCTGTGCTGCTCTGATTAGACATTAGTGGTCATATCAAGAAGAGAAATACCTGAAGATTAGCACAGTAATTTGTTTCTCTAAACCTGAATCATTTAATCTCTTTTCTTAAGAAAGCAGTGGTCCATGAATATGGTAAAAGAATTAAAATCACATTTATAAAGTGATTTCTAAAAGATTTTAATGTTTTCAATAAAAAGGATAGATCATTAAAATATAGTTAATAAATATTATTCAGAACTCATTACCTTAAATATTTCCTACTTAGAACTGGAAAATAGTCACTGTGTGAACTATAAGATCTTGTAATACTACATGGGTTTTATATGATGTCTCCACAGTTAATATTTGCAACTTAAGATCTACACATGGGGGAAAGGAAGAGTTTAAACCATAATAAATCTATTCTTGTGCTTCAGAATATCTCATTTTATCATACCATTTAAGGAAGGACCCACGTGAATTATTTAAATATCATGGCCAATTCTAGCTACATATAATTCTCTCCCATCAGGAAAATGTTTCCAAAAACAGTATGCATTTATTAATTCAGTCAACAAGTATTTATTGAATTCTTACAAGGTTCTCTACAGAGTGTGGAAAATAAATAGCTTGAGAACTTTGTATTACTGGATTTAAAAACATCATTTTATTGGTCTCTTTTCTTTACATTTTTAATTGTGCAATCTGTAATTTAGAATTGTCCATTTTTAAGGTCAGGTGTACATTTGTAACAGGCTCAAGGTCATAAAGCTCTTGCTGCATACCAATCCTGACTAAATATTGTCCCTAAAACTATAAATGTGCTTGGAACAACATTCTTACATTTAAAAATATAAGCAATCCAAAAATGAGGAGACTGGTGATCATTTGTGAGATAAATATACCAACCAAATAATTCAAATTCATGTCAAAATCAATTACCTAATTGTAAACAAAGAAAGACTGGAATTAATAACACTATCCAATTTGTTACAGTAGAATGGACTTCAGGCTGGGACTACTTGTGATGTTACCAAAACTATGACACTCATGGAAGGTGTATTCCCTCTCTGCACTTCTCATTTCTTCCTTGAGAAGGTAGAGGGAGGAATTAACATTCTGACCTATCCAGGATTTCTTATTTTTAAGTTATAATACTTAAGCTATATTTTGTGACAATTAGACTGATGAAGCAAAACTGATGATTTCTTACACATATCTTAACTATGAATGTCTTTATGCCTTCTAATATTTATAGATTTGGGCAAGCATTTTTTTATTTCCATGTTTAGTAAAAGGTATTTTCATCCTCACAGAAAGATTTTGTCTACCTATTTAACTGTTTTATCTATATATTCTGTCTATCTGGAATACAAAACTAAAATGATCACCACATTTGCAACTTTGATGTATTTCCTTCTTCACTTACTCTAAACAAGTAGGCATGCTATTTACACAAAGCTGTATCTGTACTGTTTGTCTTTCTTCATCTTTTTCCCTCGCCTTGATAAAATCTTACCTCATATTGGACAGTCTTTAAAAACATAACTACAAAATCTTCCATTAGATGGATATCAAATAGTTGATTAAGCATTTCCTATTGTCAAACATTTAAGTTGTTTTCACATCTTGTCTCCCAACAAAAAGCTCTGTTAATGAATCTAGATGTACACCTGCGAACATTTCTTTACCATCAATTCCTAAGTATGTGCATGCCATTTTTAATGCTCTCATCTTCTAGTGCTACAATGTCAACCAGAAAATTCAGGTCAATCCACTCTGCCTCCAGAGTAGAAGACTATTTGTGATTAACAAGTGGTGTAGATTACAGCTGGATGATGGGTGGCCTGTCGCAAGAGATTTCATGATATTTCCTGAAGTGACAAAGAAAGGAATGGTACCTCAGTATCCATTTTTTTCCATCACAGTCATTGAGTATGCATGAAAGATTAAACCTAGGCTCTCTGCCCACCTCCTACACACACATATGCACACATGCACGTGCATACTCACACACACATACACACACTCACACACACACACACACACACACACACACACAGGGCTCCCCTGGTCATACATGTAAGATGAACCTTCTGATGACAGCCCGCAGACTCCCACTGACATCCACAATCAAGGAAGGGAGGACTTTTCTGAGGCTATTTGGTTATGAGCCAGCTGTCAAGAGGCCATGGCGAGCCGGAGTGAGTCTTCAGGGGATCCTGCCCGGTTGAGAAAATAGTTTCTGAGATGATCGAAGTGTTACATAGTGTAGATGGAAGAGTTTCTTTCTTTATCTCCTAGAGAAAGAAAACTGTTGCCAGGAAATGAGGTACTTTCAAAGCCCTACAACAACTAAAAGAAAAATTTACTAATTTTGCCAGCTAGCACAAGGAACTCGGCCGCTAGTCAAAAGGCTCGGAGTCCAGCTCAGAGCTGGATTCATTTTAACAAAAATTTCCCTCCTCAACCACCTAAGTGCCTGTTGAATTAGGCATTAAGCCAAGGTGGGGTAAAAACAGTCACTCAAATGAAATGTCCGTTTCCATTTGGATCTCCGTGGCACTTTCCCATGTCATGGTGAAAAAATGCTTCCTGTACTTGGATGTTTTCAGGATGCCTCGGTTTGAGGAGGAAGTCAGATCTGCTGCTCCGAAGGCATCCCTAGCAGGGAAGCCACAGCTTTAAAGAGTCAGAACCAGGCTGTCTCTCCTTTTTAAAAAAGGCAAAATAACTCCTCACCCACTCCTATCCATGGTTTTGATGTTGAAAGAAACCTGTTGTGGTTTAAATGACTCGGTCAGTTCTTTTGGGATTTTCCAAAGTTTCCTATAAAAAGAAATCTGTGGGAAATGAGTGATTGCATAATCACTAACATATGCCGATTTCACTAAGACTGTTATCTTTTTTGGTGTTGTGAATTGCATTGTCCCCTCTAGTGAATAGTTATCTTATAATAGCTCCATCTTTTCAGCAGTAATTACAGTGTGCAGTAACTTTTTAACAAATATTTGAAGTTATCTATTTAAGGAAAAGCAAATACTATGAAAAGGAATACTATATTTTTTATGCAGCAAAATCAGAAAGACAAGGTAATAACAGTGGGGAAAAAAGTCAATTATCTGGATAAATGGTAAGAGAGCAGCAAAAGCAACTCCTTAGTTACCTGTTTGCCCTAGTCAATATTTGTTTTGGCCTGAGGTAAGGGAATAAATGTCTTTCATTTTTGCTTTCATAGTGTAGACCTAGTTGACCGTCAAGATTATCTTTTTATCCATAGTGGAACATAGAATTTGTTTTTGCTTATGATAATAAAATCCCTGTATCTAAAAAATTATCTTTGAAACTAGGAAAATGTAGATGAAACTTGAAGGACAAAATACAACAGGTGAGAGAAATAAAATGGATGTATTCATTATCTATGAGAGTGAACATTATTATGCCTGATCTTTAGTTTATTGTGCGTTACAGGTAAAAATTCTACAGAATTGTGTATCTTAAGTGCTATATAGCAATGAATCCTGATCTTTTTTACTTATTGGTTGTGTGACAGATCATAAAAGAAAAAGCAAAATTAATCTTTTTTGAACATAGTTAACTATCTCTATTATTGGTGAAAAATATGAAACCCGAAGAAGTACAGATGGTCAGAAAGAGGATCTTGTATGCATATTCAGTTTTAGAGTTCCTCTCCCCAGCTCGGGTGAGGCCCATCATCCTCAACCTAGCCACACATTAGAGCCATAGAAAGCATAGAAAATGTTCAGTGAAATTGTCCATCATTTGCACAGTTGTTTTTTTTTCTTAATGCTTATTATTCTCTTAGAAAATGACAATATCCAGGGGTGTAGCTCAGTGGCACAGCACTTGCCTGGCAAGAAAGAGGTCATACATTGTCAGTGAAGTGGAAGACCCAATACTATTATGGACTACTGGACTCTTTTAGAATATTT
>NDGM011017518.1:0-11010 GCA_002564305.1 Octomys mimax | reverse complement strand
GTGCTTTGCTAAACTTGTTCCAAGTAGGTGCTTTAGACCACTGAGCCATCTCACCAGCCCCTGCAACTGATTTTAGAATATCAAAAAGATTGTATAAATGGAGAAAAGCAAGGTGTTAATGTATAGTAAATAATCCACCAACATTGTTTACAGAAAATCAGAGCCACTGTTATTTATGCAGGTAAGACCACAGCAAATTCACAGCACACAAATACATAGCAAGTGTTGGCTCTTGCTCTGCTAGCCATGTCTCAAGGTACATAAAGCCTGGTATTGGCGGAGAGGAGCCCACACAAGGACTGGGCCATGGGCTCTTCCTAAGTACATTACTGCATCTCCAAATGTGGCCTGGTAGGTGCTACTGGGAGGAAGAAACTAATCGTAGCTGTCATTGTTGCTGAAGACACCTACCTTCCAAGTGACAACAGAATATAGCTGGTGGCTCCCAGAGGACTGGCAGCTCTTAAAGACAAGGCTGTTACTTGACAACTAACTTGATTCACAAGTACCTAAGTGCTTTTTAAGTTGGCACTTAAGTACTCTCATGATGAAGTCGTAGCAAGTTATTGTCAACACCTAACCCAGGTATACAGATAAGCCGTTCCAGTCTACGTGTCTGTAGCTAGTTACAGCCTCATCGTGTGTTTGCTGCCTTTTCTTTATGTTTCCTTTTATTCATTAGTCTCAGTTTTGTTTGGATCCCTGTAAAAATCAAGAGTGGAAACGCAAGGGCGAGCATTTGAAGTAATGTGATTTAAGGATACACGTGGAAGGTGTGACCTTCTATTTTTAAAAACTGACATATACAAGAGAGGAGCCTGCAGAATTGCACCTGCATCCCCATCCAGCACCATTGTGTCACTGTGTTTGTAACTCAGTGAGAGTAGCTGGCCTCTCTTTCTCACACACTGACTGTGTGCCAGGCCTCAGTGCTGGAAGATCACTTGTCTACCCACAGCGTCCTTCCCAGGTGGTTGCTCAGATCCCAGTGGGACTCGCTGTGGGGCGCACAGCTCAGAAGTGACAGCAGAATTCTGGAGCCCCAGCTCTGGACCCTAAGTGTGGACTGTCTCTGAGACACACAGCACCCCAGAATCCAGCTGTAAGCAGATGTTCAAAACTTCATGGGTGAATGAATGAAAGCAAAAGAATGCACAGGAAGTCCTAATCCACAAGTCCACGTAAGGTACCACATATGATGACCTCTCAGAGCCTAAAAAGCCATCAGCATTTGGGACCCTTGATCGGTTTAAGAAAGAGTAAAGTCAGGATACCTGCATTTAAGAGCAGAAAGTGGAGTGCTTCGTGTGCTGCACAGGCAGGGCCCACACACCCCAGGTTACCATGACCCTTGTGCTTCATGGACTGGACGCCTTTCCTGGGCACTCCCCTCTTGTTCCCTCCAAGTAGACCGGGCACCCTTTCCGGGCACTCTCTTCTTGCTCCCTCCCAGTGGTACCAGCTTATATTTGGGCCTTCAGAGAGTGCTGTGTAATCTCCAGTCTCTTCCTGATTTATCCCCTCAAATCCAGAGTCACAGAATTTCAGGGGCCTCCTTCAACTTTAAATACTCGTCACTGTCCCATTTTCCTGTCTTTAAGGCTTGTCTCGTGTGTGTGAGTGTACTGTATTATTTCATTTACACATAAGCAACAACTTTTTTTAATGTCATAGGCATTTAGAACAATTTGTTGATTTCCCCTCAGTATTATCAAGTGTAGGTGCTTCTGTAAAGCACTGAATGTCAGAGGGACCTTGAACACAGCACTCATTTCCATTAAAAATGCGATAATTGAAGGTAAGATGTGGGGAAGGACACTTGACTGTGATGCATGTGTGACTTACAAGATGTGGACAGCTGGCAAGTCAACTTAGCTGTGACACCTGATGCCAGAGAAGAGCATTTCGTTATGATTTAAAGTGTGTTAGTGTCAGACCCAATCTGCTGTCTCCTTGCTGTGGCAGGGCCCTGCCCAGGTGACTGCTGGGACTTGGGTGTTCTCCCTGAGTCTTGTGCAGAGCCCCTGCAGGTGGAGCTGATGATTTTAGCCAATTAGAGATTTGGGGGGACTATCATTTTCAGGTGCTAAGAATATCTCAGGCAGTATTTAAAAGATAGCATTCAAAAGTACATTCAAATTCCCAGTAAATAAATTCCATGCTTGTAGTTGGGGGAATGATGAGTCTCCTTTATTCCGTTTGTTTTTCTGACACTAAAACAAAATTCATTTTTTGTCTCAGGCAAGATGTCAAAATTATTTGTAGATTTTCAAAGAGGGGGAGCAGTGGTGGGCATGTAAGTGTCCATCATATAATTTTACTTCTGTATTTCCAAAACTCTCTAAAGTAAGTGTTATTGGCCAAGCTGTTGTCTGAGACTAAGCCAACTTTCAGGAAGTCCTAATAATTTTGTCTACCTGAATTTAATCATTTCTGAAAGGAGTAAAAAAAATTCATCTCTGGGCTATGTATAGTGGCACATGCCTATAACCCCAGCACGCAAGAGGCTGAGGCAGGAGGATCACTGTAAGTTCAATACCAGCCCAAATGTATAGCAAGACCCTGTGTCACACAAGAAAATGAGAAGGAAAAAAAAAAATGATTCATTGTGCATGGATTCTTTCAAATTCTCTGGACTTAGAATGGAATGTAATTGAGCCTGAACATCAGCTCTGCCCTGTGCCGCAGCCACCTGGCTTTCGTGCACCACTCTCTGACTTGGAGAACCCATGGCCCACTGGGGCCAGTGTTGAAGATGAGGCATTCAACAGACCTCTATCAGTGTGTACTTAGTGAGCCGCTTTAGCGTCAGCTTCCCTCAGGAAGTGCGTGCTGCACTCCTTTATGTGGGGAGAGGTCTGTGAGCTGTCACTTGGAGTCTCCCATTCTATTTTCATAGAAGCGTTGTGTTGTTTTGTGTGAATGTTGCTGTAATTTGAATCAATCTGCTCTTCAACTAAGATTTTCACTGCCAGAAAAGTCTGTACCAGGCACATATCTGGGTGGGAATTCCTTGAAATAAGAAAAACATGTTTCCAGCTCAGCCCATAAAGCTTCCTCACCGAACAGTATCTCAGATGATTAAGTTACGGCTTCTGTGGCAGGGAGTCAGGCATAGTCTGGCTGACCCCACAGAGGCAGGGAAGTCAGAGATGCCGCAGGGTCGCTAGTTATTAACATTCTGGGACGTAACAGGGATCAGAACTCAAGTTTATGGGCGGTAGTGCTCCAGCGCCATGCTCTATGCTATTATTAGTAAGCCAAGAATAATAAAATATTCGTAATATCCCAAAGACCGTTAGGCATGCTGTTTCATCCTTTAACTCTAAATGTCCTGGAAACTAGTTCCATAAATGGAAATTAAAATATAACAGTGTGTTTTCTGGATGTCCAAATAAGGCTATATGCTGGGTAACAAATGCATAGCAGATGACCACACATTAAGCTACGTCTTTAAGCTAGGTGTCCGAAATTTCAGTGGTGAATTTTCTAATATTTTTATTCTCTAATCATTTAAAATATCTTCTGATACTTAAAATAACATTAAGCTGTAGATAAGATGACTGTAACAGACATTCCCATCTGACCTTGAAGTATCGCTTTCAAGATTGTGTGGTTTTCAGGCTACGGAAAGGTAGACCATGTTCATTCCACGCAAGTGGCTGCCTTTTCTTGTCCAACCCATCACTTACATCGACAGCTAAACAGGTGTGACGGCAAGCATTGTGGAAGTGGTTCGAAGGGGAAGAAGTGCTTGTTCTTGCTTAGAGTCGGGCATTCTGCAGCTGCTGCTGCTGGTTCTTCAGGGCTGCTGTGTCTGCCTGTGTAGCTTTGTGCTTGATTTTTGGTGACACTTCCAGGCTGACTGAAGTTTTACAAATAAAAAGTAAGGTTGGTATTAAACTCTTCAAATAACAATGATCAAACTGCTTATTGCTTTGACTGTTTGAGTGGCTCAGAACTAATTCTGAGATCCGTGCAGAAAGTCCTCTGCCTCGGAGTGTGCAGAGCAGCACGCAGAATGTGGGCTCCTCTCCACTTCCCCGGCTGTCCATCTCTCATACCTAAAGTGGCATTGTTGCTGGGAGTCTCTTGATTTTTCTACCAAGATAATAATTGCATCTAATAGATCAGACTGAGGCCTGCTAATTTTCATCTAATCAACAGAGGCAGGAAAACATAGTCTGGAATGCTAAGTATGTGAATGAAAAATATTTAGTCATTCTTGAAATGATAGGAATGTTTTTCCAACAAGCTTAAATAAACACAATCTCTTTTGAGACTATGTTAAACTTTTTTGGATAAGAGACAACTCTTAGGCAACCAAACAGAAGTTAATGAAGGTTATTAAGAGATGTGCCCTTCAGAAAAGGCTTGCAGACTTTGAAAAGATTCCATCTTCTGTAGGGTAGCCATTGATAAGCGACTAATCAGGTTTCCTTTTTGCTTTTGTCAGTCCAGTAGAATTTCACATTTTAATTAGTAGCCGAGGCTTCCAGCTTTGAAGAGGTACTCTGCTTTGCCTAACTTTGGCTGTATTCAACCATCTCACTACAATCTGCATCTTCATCTCCTTTCACTGGTTGTCACAGCTCTGAGGCAGTGGATGGATGTGGACCTACTTGTATTTAAAGTACCTGATACCACTTTTCCTGTGAAGCATGTTAGTTTATTCCCACTACTACAACAAGGTCTGATTGCAAAATGAGATCATTTTAAACATTCAAGATTTACATACTCAAGTGAAGTGTGTCTTCTTTAGTCATGTGGAAAAACTGTTCATGTAGTCCACACATGCAGTCATTCAGAATACTTCCAGTGCTTCTCTTCTGAAACTAGCTTCCGAGCTCACAGCAGCCCTTCAGAATATCTTCAGCTTTGTCACCCCCTAACTTTAAAAGTTTATTAGCTTGTGGGAAATAACCAAAGTCATTCGTGTCTAAGCCTGAGGAAAAAGGTGAGTAATCAAGCTATACAAAAGTGTTCAGAAACAGCAAACAGTGACAGGAAAATAAAAGCACTTTGTCTTCTGTGACATAGTAATTTGCTCTGAAAACAACTCTGAAGGCAGGTTTCAAATAGAAACTTAACATGACTACCATTTTTTCGCAAGCTTAGAGTCTCCAAAAGTAAAGACTTCTATCAGTAACTTTTCATTTGTTAGGATAACTCCTGGTGTGTTTATTTTTTAAAAAAAAAATCACCAATTACTTAGTACTTTTCTGACCTCTAGACCCCAAAGGCATTTGCTGAAATGGTGAAGCTGCAACATTCTTGTGAAACTGTGGGTGTTCCATTCAAGCAGACACAATTTCAAATAAATGAGATTAAAATAATTTGCCCATACAAACAGCCTTTAAAATAGGTGGTGATTCAATAAAATTCATTTTTACTGTTTTTATTCTGTAATTCTGCTCCTGACGATGCCATTTCACACTCTTCCCTGGCGCAGTATATATGCACCACCGGAGAATGTGTAGTACAGGAGAGCCCTTAGCCCTAGAGATTGAGCAGTGGTAGAGTTGCGCCTGAGGCCCTATTGCAACTCACTGCAGTTCTGTATCTATGTGCTTACTGCAAATACAGTGCCGTGCAACTGTATAAAATGTCTGCTGCAGTCTTACTGTGAACCAAGGGATCACAATAAAGAGAAGGAATGTCTCTTAGAAGACACGCCTTTCCCATGTGAGGATGTCCCTACCACTGGCGACCACTGAGCAGATGGGCACAACATCATTCCCGTATCTCAGCCTCTCGCAAGACTCCTGCATGCTTGCGCCCTCAGCCCATGTGCAGATGGGCAAGTCCACTCCCAGGGGCTGAGTAACGCCAGACCCTTGTTCAGGCAACAGACCGTCAGTCCGGTCTAAATTTGATGAGGGATAATAATAGTGAACATTTAGCATGGTTTTGAAATTTGGCAGAAGACAGAGGACATAGTACCTTCTATTTGAGACTCGAGTTTGAGTTACTAGCAGCCCAACTATTTTTCTTCACTGTTCCCATCTATAGCATACCTGTTTACACATCAAGTAGGTTTTGCTTTCTGAGAGATTGGTTGGATACACCGGGCTCGTTTGAAATGGCCCAGTTCAAGGACCCAGACCATTTGAGTCCATTGCCTTGAGACCCCAGCTGCCCATTGGAAACAAAACTGGCATCAAGGCTTCAGCTGTGTTTTCCACGAGAGGGAAGCACAGTAAGACTCGCCAGGAAAGTTGTGAGGCCCACTGGCACTTGGTGACTATGGACTCTGAGAGTATAGCTTAAGAGTAGTGGAGCAGTCTGGGCCTGTTTTTCACACTGGCTGCTGGAGCTGACAGAGGTCCCAGCTAGACCTCGTGGCATGCGCTCTGCGTGCTGATCTCAGCCCTCGCTGCAGTGTGTTCTTTCCTACTTACAATGTACTTGGGTACTTTTTAAGAGTTTGGGGTTTTTTTTGTTTGTTTGTTTCCATAACTGGAGGCTGCCTTTGCTCTATTATAGACTCAGATGAGGTCTATTTACATGGTAGTTGATGTATTCAGGACCCACTGCAGGCCTGGGCCTGGGACTGGTGGTAGTGGAGCCGCCCTCAGTGGGGCCACCAGGACAAAGGCTAGAGACCTTGTTCTTCTGTACTCCAATTGAATAGCTATTGCTTTTCATATCCGCTAACTTGTAAAACAATCCCAGGAGTCTGTATATGCTAGTGAACCTAAAATACATTCAGGAGATAAGAGCTCAGTTTGGGCTGCCCTCAGCTTGGGTACTGCTCCACAGTCTCTCATCTTTTCAAAACTGTAACTTTGTCATCCTTCCTAGGAACCAGGTTTTCAAAAAAGTTCCACAGAGACAAATTTTATTGGGAGTGGGAGTCTATGGTCAGATGGCCCAAGTTGTGGGACAGAGAATAACATTATTCTTTGAGGAAAGAGTCCTCAATATTATCATTATGAACATAAAAATTGAATTTTACTCCACTGGATGTTTCATTTGAAATCACTGGCCTACTGAAATTAAGATTTGCTAATTTAAAAAAAAAATAGTTTTTAAGGGTTCCCTATATCTTTTAACTTGAGAATGGCAGAACCACTGGCAGAAATACTAAAATAGTATGCATGATGCTATGATAAGTTTGCCCTTGACCCTAAAGATCTAGCAAGGCCTCCCTCGTGAGAGAGGAAGAATAGGCCAGCCAAGCTCATAGTCATTGTTCCAGCTCACATCGGAGGAGTTGATGACCAAGAGATTTCTGTTCTCTTGGAGACACCACAGACATAGTCAGAATGTGAAACAATGGTCTCAGACTGCGACTCAGCAGAGGTGAAAGGCGCCACTGGCTGGTCACTAATATGCTCCAAAGCTTACCAGACCATATAAAACAACATCACAGACTGCCCCACAGCCCAAATGCTTTTCATGTGTTCATTGGAGATAGAAAATGATGCTTAAGTTACAATGGACAGGGTGCAAAATGCTGAACTGAATATCATACCATTTCAAAGCTGTGCACTTGAGATCTATAAAAGGACTTACTATAATTCATTAATTAACAATGAACTGAGACAGGTTCTAGTTCTGAGCAGGCAGTATTCTCATTACAGCAGTCTTACCAATGTAACCTTTAGGGTTGGTCTTCACTTTAAAACCTTCTTTGAGCCTCATAGGAATATTATGAGGTAGGAATTACAATTTCCATTTTATGGAAACCCAAAGAAGGTAGTTGATCATCACATGCCATGTAATGGAGTGACAAGAGTCAAGAGTCAAGCTGACATGGCCTTGAGTTGCTTTTCTTCAGAAGAGAGGGGATGAAGAGGTAATATGGGGAACATGGAAGACTTTGATCTTTGTGGCTCAAGTTCAAAGCCATTCTTGCTGCTGGCTCCATTTTCATTTAGAGACCTAATTACTGTTGTTTTGACCTCTGTGGCCTAGCGACTGATCCCCAGTGCTTTCGATGAACCTCTGCCTAGAATTTTGACCTGCAGGAAAGCTGTTTTCTGCTTCCATTTGTCTGTGGCCGCTGCCTCCCTCACCTGTGACCATTGCTCATGCCCAGGCCTGCTCTCCCTGCATTTCTCTGTCTTCTCTAGCTTGTCTTCTGCCAGCATTGTTCACTCCAGCCAGACTACTCCAGGTCACAGGCCCTGACCATTGCACTCCACTCCTGACTAGCTTGAGTAAATTCAAAGGGGTACTCCGCCCTGCCATCGTGCCAGGGTATGAAGTACTATCACCAGCACGTACCCATTCTAGTCTGGACTCTCCTCTTTTCTTCTTCTGATTCCTACCAGTCTCTGCTTCACTGTGCAGTAAGTTTACTGAGCAGCTGGTAAAAGGGCCCATACTTCCCCAGAACAAGATGAGAGCCTGAGTTGGAGGAGCGTCCAGCTATTTTCAGGGCTATTTCAATAACTTTTTTTTTTTTTTTTCATTTGGGAGCATCAAGAAAAGAGATAGTGCCAGAAGTGAATTCTCCAAATAATTCAAATTTGAGGTACCAGACATTAAAGAATTTTGATAGGAGGCCTTCTACAGTGCTCTGTGTACTTCCATGCATTCTTAAGCTAAAGATAGAGATCATACTTTAGCTCACTGCAGGAACCTGAGTGTTATTGCTGAATTTTTCATTTTGAATTACTTGGATTTAGAGGATTTTCTTGCATTCTCACTGTAACAAACATAGCAAGTTCATAACGGATCTGGCTTCTCTCTCAGCGGAGCTCATTGGTGGTATACCCAAATGTGTGCAGTGCTGAGAGCCCTGCAGGACTTACTCCCCAGTCCTCCAGAAGCAAGGAAATCAGATACTCAAGTAAAAAAAGAATATAAGAAGAAATATAAGACAAATATAAAATGTCTAAATTATTCTTGGAATCTAGTCATTTTATGAGTTATCTCAAGCTGAATTCCTGGAAAAAGATAATCCCACTTTATATAAGAATTTTTTAAATTTATCTTTTGTGGTCATTTAATATTCTTATAATCATACTACTGTCTTTTCTTATTAAATATGAGATTGGTAAAGGAAGGAAAATACGTCTGACAGCCAAGATTCCTAAGAAAAGCATACAAAGTCAATAAATAGGTTTAAAATAAATATATGATTATTTCTCTATCTGACCACAAAATAACATAAATCCTGGGAACATTTTCACACCATTCGTTTTAAAATAAAACGAAAATAAGTACTGTAGAAATTACAAGGCTGTAGGTGTTGTTATGAGAAATATATACAAAGAAAAAAGGATAGCTAAATGTGTAGTAGTTGAAAGAATTTGAAAACTCCAGCTACAGATTTTTTTCCATGACTTAATGAGACTTTCTTACATACACATTTATACCACATGGAAATTCCCACTACGAGATTAGGGAATTTTTGTATCTTCAACTTTTTCATTAATAGAATTTTCTCTGTAGCATCATTTTTGAAAACTTAATCTTTACAATGCTTCTCTTCCCAGGCTCAGTTATGTGGACAACTTGATGATTTATTTGAATGGTGTTCTGTCTAGTTATGGGTCACATGCGAAAAGCAACTGCGGTAACAGAATGACATAGGAAGATACAGTGAACCAGATAAGCTATCTCCTTCGTTCTGACTTGGCCAGCCTCATCTCCAGTTTTATGGCCCTGAATAGGCTACCATTTACTGGCAGGGATGCAGGAGGCCTGATATATTTAGCCATTGAGCTGCTGTATAAAGTGAATAAAGCTTTGGAATTTTCCCACTCATTGGATATTCACATGGCTTAACCAAGTCCAGCCAAAAGAAAAACACAACTTAGGAAAGAGAGCGCCCAAATTAAGTCTGAAAAGAGAACATAATAGTTCACTTTTTTTTCTCTCACAATCAAATGAGTGGGCTTGGGAATTTACAGTGCAGAGCTGTGTAAAACATGCAGCACGTTATTGAAGCCCAAGAGGAAAAGCAGTAAATGAGAAACGCTATGAATTAGCTTCATCTGTTTTACTTCTCCTATTTGAAATTTATCTCACTTTTAAAAGGCACATAGGAACATATTGGTCTCCTTAGACAGTACTTTTTCTAGAAATCCGTCTATGGTGAGGTCTTTCAGAATGACTTCCTTGATGGGGCTGCATGGTGGGGAGGTGTGGCAGCCAAGGTTGCCATGCCAGGCTGACCAGCCCTGCCACTCACCTGGGCACATCCCCGCAGGCAGCACCTCGGATGCACTGCACACTGTGCGTGAGTGACCGCAGCAGCAGCAGCGCTGCAGCTGCCCCGCGAGGGCTGCCTCTGGCTCAGTCCTGCACAGCCTTGCTCTGCAGACCCACACACCCCTGCACAGGAGCAGCTAACTGGCTGTAGCTTGCCGGGGCTGCTAACCAGAAAGAGTGCTTCCCTCCTTCCTCAGTGGCTATAGTTAGTAGTATTTATGGGAAAGAACCAGCTCCTCCTAATGACGTGTGAGAAAGATCTAGTATGGAGTCATTCAAAACCAGAAGTTAAGTAGTCATACAGATGCGACACTTACATTAAAAGCATCTGTTAATATTGTATTTAAGCTGCATATACATGGAACATAAATACCAGTGATTTTATCAGTTGTTTTAGAGGCAAAGTAAGATAATTGCTTTATATTTTAATATAGCTGGGTCAAAATATATTCTTACTGTTCTGCTGTTCTTCAAAGTCATTGAGTTATGTGATGTATAATGACTAGTATGAAACTTTAAATCAGCATTTTAAAAAGTTGAATTTGAAATCTACCTTCAGATTTCCCTTGCTGCTTTTGAAAGAATTCTCTATAGAATAGCAAAAATCAAGAAAACAGCTTACACTTGCTTGACACATTTGTAACACCTGCGTAAGCAGATAGACGTTGTTTCATGATGTATTTCTGTGGCCTGGAAATTAGGAGCAGGATTTTCATTCTAACTTTGTATTCTTGATCAAATTCATTATGATCACAATGTCTTAATTTCCCAATTGAGTAGAGAAAATTGCTTTAGGAAATATTTAGCCATCAATCTAAAATACTGACATTGTTTTCCAAAAAG
>NDGM011017508.1:0-25794 GCA_002564305.1 Octomys mimax | reverse complement strand
CCCCTCAGGATTTATCCTGAGATCCTGTACCTCAGATTGTAGAACCTTTGTTAGTGTCAGCCACGTGAATGAGTCATGGCCATTGCTTGGTCAATGTGCCTGACAGGCACTTTAAATCTATACCTTAACAACCAATAAGTACAAGTCACTTTTCTTGTACCAGGAATTGAACTCATTACCTTGCCCTTGCCAGATAGACACTGTGCTGCTGAGTCATATCTCTAATCCAAATATTTACTTTGATAGTTTGACCAGGAACTTTTTTGCACTTAGAATGGAACTCAGGACCTCACACTTGCCAGTTCGATAATGAGTTTTAAACAAATGGCAAACATCTTCTACAAAAAAACCGAACTAGACAATCTCCTAGAGAAGAATGGATTCAAAATTTTTTCCATGAGACTGACCCAGACAGAGAGATTTCTGGCTAAGGATAAGAACATTGAAGTAAAATTCTGACAGTTTGTTATATTACCAATTTAGAAAATAACTTCAACCTTCGTTGATACTATGTCAACCTGTCATGTTGCAAAAATTTCCGTTTCATTCTGGCAGATCCTTCAGCATAACAAGTACTTTTTCTCAATCTTCCAGATTTCTGCGTTAGAGGTTAGAGGAGCACCAATTCTTCTGTTAAGGAACAATTCTTCTGACTGTTTTTCCTCTTTTGATAAATAGGTGTACAAAATAAGATCCATAAGACAGAAGTTTTGAGAGAAATTCCTTGTCATCTTTTGTTGCACTGTCATAAGGGCTTTCTAACCCTGTGCAGAACAATTCCAGTTATTCCTTGATGAATATGACTTCATTGTCAGACTGTTCTATCAATTCCAGTTTTTTCCATGACAATATCTATTGCTGTATCACAATAAGTTACCTAATTCTTTGCCTAACCTCCCAACTGTATGCTCATATTCTTTAATGTAAGAACCTTGATACAATTTTTAAAGTTTTGCGCATAGTAAAGTTTTGTTTTCTGAATTGGATGTCTAAAGTCTATCACTTGTAAATGGTGTTTTATTTGCTGGTTCTTGCTATGCATATGTTAGACAGAGGTCAGGGATGTAACCCAGCATTAGAGCAAGTTTCTGAGTTCAATTCCTGGAACCTGGGAGATGGGGGGTCTACCTTTTATATATTGGTTTTTTTTCTGTTGCTTGGATAATAATACTTAACATCCACAACTTAAAGAGGGGAAGCTTAACGTTGATCATGGTTCCAGGAAGGTGAGTTCCCGGCACTGTGGCTCTAACAGGTTCTGCATGGCTGGAGTGGATGAGGCAGGAAGGCTGCTCTACCCAACACCTGAAAGACAGAGACACCAAAAGAACCCCAGACGGCCCAGCTGGGTAAGCAGCAGATACACAGACGCACCAATCAAGTCACCCTGGTGATCTCCTTTATTAATATTTTATTCAAGAAATTAGGAGAAGGACTGGCCAAATAGCTCAGCGGATTAAAGTGCCTACTTGCAGGGGCCGGAGTTCTATCCTGGGAGTCTGCCAAGTCCCCAAGGCGCACTGAGATGGCAAGTGAGACTTGGTGTGGCGCGGCTGTAATCCCAGCACTTGGGAAGCTGTAAACAGGTGGATCACTATGAGTCTGATCTAGTAGTGAGACCCTGAACACCTTGTAGAACTTTCCCTAAAATTAAAAAAATTAAAAAATAGGAGACAGCAAGCTGATGTATCATAAAAAACACATGCTGTATAACACATTCTCCAGTGATATTTTGTCTACTTTTCACAATTAAATTTTGAACAAACAGTAGGGAATGAGGGGACTAAAAACACATAGTATTCATCACCCACATGTATGGCTTCACTCAGAGTCAAAGGAGGCATTCACACTCCAGTTGGGAGATTTTGTGGTTGTACGGGGCTTTTTGTTGTTTTTGTATTATGGTGTGTGTGTGTATGTGTGTGTGTGTGTGTGTGTGTATGTGAGTGTGTGTTGTGTACTGGGGAAGAAATCTATGAATGTCTCACTGACATGCTTCCCAATTTACTTTATTTATTTATTTATTTATTATTTTGAAACAGGATGTTACCAAGTTTCTCAAGCTGGTCTCAGGCTTGTGATCCTCCCATGTCAGGCTTCAGAAAACTGTTACTTTTATGTCATACAAGTATCCATACCATAAAGTTCTGTGATATTGTAGGTAGAGGGTAGAGATGTGGGGGAGATGAATATATCTTATCTGCTGCTAGATTGTACATTCTTTGAATATGGAGACCATGCTGTATTTGTGATGAAATATCACATAGGAGAGAAAGTGAAACAGAGACAGACAGACAGGCAGACAGACAGAGAAAGAGACAGAGACAGACAGAGAGACAGAGACAAAGAGAAAGAGAAAGAGACACAGAGACAGAGACAGACAGAGAGAAACAGAGAAAGAGAGACAGAGATAGAGACAGAAACAGAGACAGAGACACAAAGACAGAGACAGAGACAGAGACAGAGACAGAGAGACAGAGACAGAGGCAGAGACAGAGGCAGAGAGAGACAGAGAGCTTTGGGATCATAAGTCCTGGAAGGCCAAGCTCTGCAGAGCAGGCCAGCAGGATAGAATTATAGGAATGTGTTGATATTGGATTTTGGGTCTACATGTGAACCTTGGATCTGGAGGCAGAATTCCTTCTTCTCTTCTCATTTAGGGAACATTAGTAACTTTCCCTCAACATGTGAGCAGACAAGATCCACCCCTGTTACACACAGTAGTCTGTTTTCCCAAAGGCTGTATACACTCTTTAACTTCTGGTGATTCCACTTACAGTTCTTTGACTTTATGATGGTGCAAAATGATATTCATGTAATAGAAATCATAGTTCAGATTTTGAATTTTAATTTTTTCTACTATGGACATTTAGCACAATACATTGACGCTTTTAGGCAATGACAGTGTGCTGCAGTTCCCAGCCTACCAACCAACCATTCTAAAACAACCAACTGTGCAGTATATTGTATTACTAGTATATGATGTTCAGTAAGGTAGGCTGATAATACTGTACTATTTGATGTAATCATCTCGAAAATGTGCTCATTTTGTTCTTCTCTCTAAGTCTAAAAGATTACATGTTAATGGTAAGCCATAAAGTGTAAACTGATTGGGTGGTCATCTGTAATATAAGATAACTCATAATTTTGCTAATGTTTCTGAAAAGTAAGTACTCAAACAAAATGGTAACATCTCTAGATTTTCCCAAAGGTGATATCCTAAGAGATTGTACAAGTCTGCCTACTATCAAAGTACAGATGACAAAGACATAGAGGTAATTCTCTAACTTCTTAAATATAGTCATACTCAGATAAAAAGATTGCAGCAACTACTCAGATAGCATGTATACATAGGTATTAATATCCTGCAATAACTTAGTTGAAGCAAAAATAAATACATACCACTATGATTTGTTGTTGTTTGCTTTGTGTTTTTTTGTTTCATTTTATTTTGTTTTATACTGGAATGTATTAAGACTCAGAAGTCAAGAATACGGTACCTATCATTCTGAAAAATGATCATACCTCTAGTGGTTCCAGTTCACCTTGTTTTGATAATTACATACTCAAACAACATGACTACACTTTGATAACAAAAATAAATTAGAAATTATTTAGTGCTCAGAAAGTTTTTTGTTTTTTATCATAAAATACCACCCATCATGGTACTCTGTCCCCTCTTGCTTTAGCTGGTCCTTGGCCTCTAGGTCACTAATGGTTTGCATCTAAAAACTAATTCTGTGATATATTTATCAAGTGTGTTAATAAAATGCAAGCCATGAAAATTACTTTTCTGCTTTGCATTATGAAAAGGCATGCCCTTCATTGCAACACTGATTTTGTTTGCAGAAGTTTTGCCTGGAAAAGTTCATCTAATGTTCTTGACAAGTCAAGATTCTTTACAGATTAAAAACTCATATCATTTCAATTGATGTATTAGCAAAGCTGTTCAACATCTGAGGTATAGAAAGCATTAAAGTAAATTTAGACAAAAAAAGCACAGTGAGAGACCACATTTTCACATAGGACATAGACTTATACACACTCTTGGATGCTCAATACCCTTCCATTAATGATATTCTACTTCATTGTTTCAGTGCAAAATATAAATAATTGATGGCAAATGAACTCTCACCTTGACATCAAGCTTAAAGTGGAACATACTGACTTAAAAAAAAAAGGTTGTAGTCAGTTTTCAATAAGACACATCTGAGATTTTTCTACCTGGTGTCTATCACCTCTCGTGTTTTTCACTTTTTTCCTACTTGTCTAAGTTTTGTTTAATTTTTTATGTATCATCAATATCCGAAGGACAGGGAAAAGTACTGGTTGGGAAACAAAAATCATAGAGAAGAAATTTACTGTAATAGCATTTTGGTAATCATCTGACTGTGTTTTGTAGAATGGCACCTTAGTTTCTTTTGAATAGTAATGAAGCACTAATAGCCAACCACCTCAGCTCCTGAAATATTTACAAATAATCCTGTATCTTAACAGAATTTGAAGTGACTCTAAGGAGTCAAAGTTCCCAATGTCTGTTCTAGGCGGTTCTGAGACACTGGCATACTCCACACACTAATAGTGTGACAGTTTGTCCCTCATTGGGAGGAACAATTGCTTAATGACAGCTGATTGAGGTCCTATGCCAAGAGAACAGCAGCCAAGACATGCTCATTGTGCTTACCTTTTATATTACTACATAGAGGAGAAAAACAGCAGGGTACAAATGTCAGTGTCCTGTTGACTTTTTTCTGTCCTTCAAGGAAGTAAAGCACTCAAGCAGCCATATTATCAAAAGCAAATAAAATGCTGTATGATGCCAAAACTGATATGGAGCTTAATCCAGGAGGAGCTAGAGAAAATCCTGCAAGCTCATATGTAAGGTAAAAAAAGTTAATCAAGGAAAAAGTTAATCCTATTTTATGGATTTGTGGTCAGCATAGGAATTAAATCCCTGTAAACGTCTTCTAAGCATTTCCTTTAAACATCCACTAGCACAAATACTCATCTAGTTCTCCAGGAAAAAATAGAAACAAGACAAATGACATGGGTTGTCCTGTTCTTCATTCTAATAAAAGAAAAATATAAGATTTTAAAATACAATTGACTTACTTTTCCCTTGGATATTGTCTACTTATAATTCCTGCCACCAAGGTCTTCTTTCAGCTGACTGAACTTACAGGCAAACTTATCCAAACTTCAGGCGTTCACAGATTCAATTTATGAGAGCTGAGTCTATTCTAAACCTAGGTTAGTTATGTCCTATGTGCTAGATAGGGGACAAGAGAGAAACTTGGGGATCCACAAAAAACTGCCTCACAAATATATGAAAGGATGTTTTAATTAAACATCGGAAGATCATCCTTTTGGTGTATAATGCTGAATATAGTTACATCATAGGGAGATGCAAGCAAATATTAAAAATCAGAACACAAAAATAAGACTAAAGCACTGGCAAAGAATGTTAGACCATTCGATGTAGCATAGAAAGGGAATCATCGTGGCTCCTCCTGTATTGTAGATACCACAGAGTGGAAACTAGAGTGAGAGAGGCAGTTACTAGGAGAACCCTTGTTCTAAGTTCACAAGTATGCAGTTGAGTGTGAATTGCAAAAAATAAAAAAATCTGTTGCAAGTACATGATATGATAATGACAAGGCCAATGGCTCACTTAAAGTCAATGGGTGCTATCACCGGGTGCTCATTCATGTCTTATGCTCTTTATAAGAAAAACAAAAACAAACAAACAAACAAAAAGCTATTTCCTAACATCAGATGACCCAACGTCTAGTGGGGATAAAATGAGCAATAGTCATTCCCACTGTAAGAAATTAAGTAGAGCTTGACAAAATGGTACAATGTTCCCACCCTTGAGGATACTGGGGGAGGGGGTGAAAGAGACGGCTCTGGCTAGCTAGATGCAGGTGTGTGGTGCATATGGTATGTACCAGGAATCGTTCTCCATGAAATCATAAATGAAAAATATGCATGTCTCCCTGTGCTGCTGTGGTGAAGCCGTGCAGAATGGATGGTTTATGTAATTATAAAAAGCACAATATATTATATTAAACATATATCATGTACATTTAATTTATAGGCTTGGCTAGCAGGAATTCTGATGTCTTTTCCTCTCCTCATAAAGTACTCAGGTCATGTTAGGACTGCAACACTGAAATGTGCTTTCACTTTGATTCTTTGATAAAGTTTCTAGAGGTCAAATATCTTTTATCCAAATTACTAGAGACCAGGAAGTTTTCAGATTTTAGGTTTTCTTCATGTGAGAGCATTCAATATACCTCAGAAAATATGTTTAGTTATGACAAAAGCCCAAAACAAAATTCATTTATTATTTATTTACTCTGTATGAACATAACTTGAATAAGGTTTTATATAATGTTTTGTAATAACTGTTTTCCAGGAAAAAAAAATCTTCAATGTGTGGAATGCTCCCTGTGTGGTAGCATGTTGATTCTCAAAATAGTTTGGATTTTAAAACGTTTTGAATTCAGGATGTTCAACCTCTATCCCACAGTCTCCAACTTGGGAGTCAGAACTTTCATATATGTATCTGTGGATGAGAGAATAAAATTGATGTATAATAAGAAGGAAACATAAATGGGCAGAAAAGATTGAGGCACTACATTCATTTGACAAAACCACTTGGGCAGGAAGCACTGGAGTATCTATCAGACTGCCCCTCACTGAGATGATGGTCAGATCTTTATACATCCACCTCTCTGGATTGTAGATGTTCTAGAAAGGAAATCAACTTAAGCAATGAACCTGCCTATAGCTGAGTAGATCAGGAAGGTATGAAGAACTGGACACCTCCTGGGGACCACACTCTCTGCAACAAGATTGCAAATCCTTTCTTAAGTAGATCTGAGTCACATGGGTCTGTGTCTAACCCAGGGTATCTCCAGTTACTTTATTAAATATTTCAGTGAACTAGAAAATTAAATATTTTGAGTGAGATTTCAAGGGCAACTGGAGATTAATTATCAAGAGAAATTATTAAGATCTGTTGATTGACTCACTGTGTCTATTCTAACCAAATTTTCTTTCTGGGTTATTCCTTTGAAATATAGCATAAATTCCTGTAATACATAAGTATAGAAAGTTGCAAATCTGTGACCAAACTCACTCCCCTAGCCTGTTCCACCACCTCATACCTGTTATTCATATTTTCTTTCAGATAAACTCAGTTGAATGCTTTTCAAAGATAAGTCCTAAGTGATTTGTGTCACTAGCTGAGTTAGAATACTTACTACAGAATATCAGTCTGAATTGACTTTCTCCAATGATTATTCAAGTGTATAAAGTAGGTGTTACTTCTTAGTTCTAAGGTCTATAAATATCTTGAAGACAAATTGAATGTATCACTGAGTCAGTGATTTTTACAATCACTGAACATTTTCAGAGTTCATTTTCCATCCTCCTTTCCTCAACTTGGTATTGAGGAAACAGACACTATGGTGTGAGTCGACAGCTGTAACACTGACAAAACAAAGTGTAGTAACATACATTTTGTCCTGTTTTTTCTTTTTAATGAAGCATGTACCTTCTATCCCTGGTCAAGAGAAGCTGCTTATGTGTCTTGAAAAACATACTCAATACCTTTGTTCTGGAAAGTTCCTTTTCTTGCCAGGCAGGCATTAAACCACTCAGCTATCTCTCCAGCCCTTAAAAGTTCTTTTTCCGTACTGCATCATTTCCTTATTGAAAATGTTTCTTTGGGGCCAGCCAAATAGCTCAGTGGACTAAAGCATCTTACCTTATGCCCCTCGCCCCCTGGGGCACACTGAGACAGTGATTGAGACTGGGCATGGTGGCACATGCCTGTAAATCCAGCTCTTGGGAGGCTGTAAACAGGCAGATCACTAGGAGTGCGATCTATTAGTGAGACCCTGTATACCCTATAGACCCTTCCCTAATATATAACTATAACTATATATATATATATATATATATATATATATATAGTTTCTTTATTCTGTTATCCTGATTGTACCATGATTTATACGCCTATTTACTCATGCAAAAGAATGTCTTCCCTGCACACCTTGCTTTCTCTCTCAAGTAGTGTCATACATGTTCCATTTTCTAATTTACTTAAAATAAGTGTTAAACATGTATAGAGTAGACATTATATGTTACTCATAAGTAATTTGAGTCCTGACTTCCTTATAAATTTTATAAGGAAAGACAAGGTAAATAATAACAAGATCAGCAAGCAAACCCACTGTATATCTTTTGTATCATTCACAATAGATTTAAAATGCTCCCCCTTAAGAAGAAACAAAATTGTAAGCTGTAATGCTAATAATCACATCATCATCATCATCGTCACCATCATCATCATCATCATCATCATCATCATCATTGGTACCAGGAATCACTGAAAGTTCTATATAACTTTAAAAATTCACCAAAGCCTAGTGTTAGTTCTCAAGTGCTTCAATTAAAAGCAAAAAAATAATTTATTTCTCTCAAATTTCATTTCATACTATACACATCTATGCTCATGCAACAACTCAATCTCCCTTTGAAAAGAAAAACAGCATAAATAATTGAGCATCAGATCTGCAGCAGCCTTCCTTCACAGAGAAATCCTTTGTAAGTTCTTCTTTGTAAAAGCCCATCCTTTGATTTTTTTTCTTATTCTTGATGAGTTAAGTAGAAGAAACAATGAAAATGAAAGCTTAAAAATGGCTTTTAATTAACAAACCTTTTTGTTATTGTACTTAGCATTTCCATTAGGGGAGCAAGATTGTGGAAATCATCCTAATACATATTTCCTTTTTCCTTTGAAAATTTATTTGACTGTTACAGCAAATGAATTTTTTATAATAACATTGCTTCAAAAATTATAATGTGCTGTATAGCAAACTGGAAATTTGACATCATATTAACTGTATTATTTTTGCAAGGTAAAGCTTTATAAAATACATTATCATTTATCTGTAAAATTTTCTCCATTTATTGGTAGAGAGAACTGGTAATTTTGCTCTTTTATGAATTTATTATTTCACTGATCATGTGTTCTTTTCCTTGCCCATTTATCTATTATTATCCATTCAAATTAATTCAGATAAGCTCTTTCCACTAATACCCTTGGAAGCAGTGAGAAATAAACATAATTTTCCATCCTTAATTAGTTCATTTGCATACAGGCTTGGCTAAGGTTCTCATTAAAACATGGCTTTAGTTCTTTTATTTCGAAAATCTAAAAACCATCTTAGAACTAGAATCAAATGTGTCACTAAGTCAGTGACCATTTTAAATCATTGAGCATTTCCAGAGTGATGAAGTCACAGCCATTATTATCAACCATACTAATTTTGCCAGGTGGGTCTGTGCTGCTTTCGGCTTTGACAAGCACCTCCAGTCTCACTTGTAGAATCACAACCTCATTGACTATTAATTAAAAAAATCTGATATATGGAATACATTGTATCAGCCTTGAAATGGCATCTAAGTTCCTAAGATGGGCCTATAAGCACCAAGATCATGAAAAGATTTGTATAAAACTTGGCACTAGTATTTAGCATACACTGGCCAGGAAAATTAGGACCAATTTCAATACAAACAAGTCCACCACTCCTTCTATTACCACCAATAAACAAATTCATTAACTATTACTTGGATTCAGTCTCTGACTAAATGTTTTGCATGAATTTTCAAGCATCTTTTTTACTTTATAGAATTTATGAAGAAGTTGCAGTTATTATTTGTGTTTTACAGACTAAAGAATGGATAGAGAAATGTCAGGAATTTTTCTCATTTCTTGTTGTCTGGGGTTTATAAGGGAAATGATACAGGACACATAACTTGTAGGACTATTTTATAATAGTCACCCGAAGAGTCATATATGAAGAGAGTATAGGAAATTTGTCCTCACACTAAAGACCCAAAGAATCCAGGTAAGAGCATGGGTCACACAGAAATGTTCTGTCTGAGTCCAGCTAAAGACCTAGAGCCCATAACAATGCTGGCTATAAGTTCAGCTGGAGACCAAGAATCCACAGCAATATGTCGTGCAAGTCTGTTTCATGGCTTTGTGCTGGAAAAGCCCAACGGTCAGTGGTGGAAGTTAGAGAGATTTGTGCTGGATCCAAGAAGCAATACTCAAAGTAAGAACCCAAGCTCCCCTGAAAAGTGCCACAACCATCCTCAACAACAGCTACCTTCAGAGCTCTTCAGACAATGAGAACAGCCACATCCATATCAGGAAGAAACACAAATGGCAAATAAATTGTTTCTGCTATTTGTTTTTTGAAATATTTTATTGTTTATTTTTATTAATTATTATTATTATTATTTTTTTAATGTATTTGGTTGTTACAGAGTTTTAATATGCAGCCCAGACTCGTGGTGATCCTCCTGTTTTCAGCCTCTCCAGCACTGGGATTACAGGTGTGAGCCACCATTCCAGGGCTTGATCACTTTCTCAGCTGGCCCTGGAGGCGGGGCTGTCACAGCATGGGGTGCCAGGTCTCTAACCTCAGTTCCTACATTTGCCTAAGCAGGTGCTTTAGTTCTCTGAGCTATCTCACTGGCTCCTCCATTATTTGTTTTTGCTTTTGTGTTTTACTCTTCAAAATAAAATAAGATTAAATTAAATTAAGTTAAATGTTTTAAAAAATGTTCAACATCACTCAAGAAAATCAGGGCTGGGAGATAGCTCAGCAGTCTAAGCATTTGCCTAGCAAGTGCACGGACCTGGGCTCAATCTCCAGTACCACATGCAGTGCTGGCCCACATCATGTTGGGCACCGAAACCAGGCATGGGGGTACACACCTATAATCCCAGCACTAGGAACCCTGAGACAGGATTTACCATTATGAGTCTGAGCCTTGTAATGAGACCCTGTACCAAATCAGTCAATCAATCAATCTTAAAAAAAGAAAGAAATGAAAATTCAAATAACACTGAGATTCCATCTCACCCCAGAAAGAATAGCTATCATCAAGTCAGCCAATAACAAGTGCTGGAGGGGATTCAAGAAGTCAGCCAATAACAAGTGCTGGAGGGGACAGATATAGTGGGAAAGGAACTCCTCTTCACTGTTGGTGAGAGTGCAGGCTGGTACAATGACTATGGAAATCAGTGTGAAGAAATCCTCAAAAAGTTAGGATTAGAGTTCGCATTCAACACAGCTCCTCCTCATCTGTTTTTTTCTTTTGCCAGAAAAACTGAAAACATTGTATCACAGAAATATATGTGCACCCATGTTTATAGCAGCACAGTTTATTGTAGCTAAATTTTGGAAGCAACCCAAATGTTCATCAAATGAAGAACGGATAAAATAGATATGGTACTTTATACAATGAAGTATTATTCAGCCATAATTAAAGGTAAACTGGAGACTTTTATAGGTGAATGAATGCAACTTGAGACCATACTCATAAGCCAATTAAATCAAACCCACATGTGTAAACATCATATTGTCTCCCTAGTGTAAGAACCTGCAATAGAATCTGAAAGGCACAATGGATACTGTGAAAGGGAAAAAATTGTCCAAAAGGAAGGGAAAAGATGAAAGAAAGGAGAAAATAAGGAAAGAAGGAAAGGAAAAAGAAATATATATGAATATACACAGGATAGTTTGAATGATTATACTGCTGATTTTTCCTGGTCTATTAAAAGAAGCAGTTAATGCTTCAATTTTTTCTCCCTCTTTTTAAATTGTTTTATAATTTTGGACCAATTTTATATATTGATAATCTTATATATGGTAATCTGAACAACTCATTTGAAGACAACAGTATGCATTATAACAACCAATGCTGGATTCCTATCATTTTAGTGAAATTCTGTATGATATATATATATATATATATATATATATATATATATNNNNTATTTATTTTTACCATCACCTTGATAAAGTAAATAGGAAAGCCAAAGTGAAGAGCTTTTCCAGGAGACAGAACAGTACACCATCTTCCCTCCCACATCAGGAAATGGGGCTTAAGTATGGATCAGAGCTTCCCCAAAGTGAGCCTTCTCTATTCCCAGAAACAAGATCCTGAGCTCTTTCAGTGATGAGAACAGCCAAGTGCATAGAAGGAAAGCCAGCATGACAGGCTCCTTCAGGAGAACCAACAGCCCCTCTTCTTCTCCAGTCCTCCCTTTCATTTTGTTGGCAACAGTCTTCAGGTGGGCCCTTCATGCCCAGTATGATTCACTGATTCGTTTCAGCTGGGAGTTCAAGCAGCCCACCAGTTGTGAATGTACCACACCTGTTTTTCAACTTGAGAATAATTTGATTTTTTATTTTTATGCTTACCTGTTCTGCTACCTTTTCTTCAATTCAAAATAGCTACCGACCTATTATTATTTTTTGTTATTGTTTTGTTTTCTAATGTATCTAGTACAGGATCTACAGGGTCTCGCTATGTAGATCGACTCGTAGTGATCCAATGATCCACCTGTGTTCAGCCTCATGAGGGCTGGGATTATAGGCGTGCACCACCACGGCCAGTCACAATCACCTTCTAAGCCGGCCCGGGGGCGGAGGGGGGGGGGCCTGCACGGCGCCCCAGGGATCGCACCCTGGACTCTGTGCTCTGCCTAAGCAGGTGCTTTAGTCCGCTGAGCTAGCAGGCTGGCACTGAACTATGTTTTAATGATAATCTTTGTGGGTTTTGTTGTAATTATAGGTGTCCATTTTCTCGCTTTGCCTTTAAATAAAAGCACATTTTTGTTTTTACCATTTATTTTATTTTTGACGTCTAGTTATTTCAACTCCAACTGAATTTTTTCCTCCTTCCATGTTTGTAATCAATGCACGGGAATAATCTTCAGACTCCATGCTTGAGCTTGTCTCTCCTTAAGTTATTGATTACTTTGTTTTCTCTGACTTCACTTTCCTTACCTGGTAACCAGTTCAGATGGCTTACTTTTCTCTAAAACAATAGAATCTCCTTCAGGCAGAAGGAGCCAACACAGTAGTCTGGAACACAGAGATGGATGAAAGAACAAAACTATTACCGTGTGGATGAAAATGCTTTAATCACTTTTAGATGTTACTGTGTTAAAAAAAAAACAAGAACAATATTGTGCCATATGAAAGGGAAGCCTCAATACTCATGTACCTGTCTATAAATATCAAACGTTGGGCTGGGGAGATAGCTCAGTGGTATAACAACCTGCCTGGAAAGCACAAGGTCCGGAGTTTGATCCCAGGTACTGCATGTCATGCTGGCCCCCAAACCAGGTGTGGTGGTGCATGCCTGTAATCCTAGCACTAGGGTGGGTAAGACAGGAGGATCACTACAAGTCCAAGCTGTGTAGCAAAACCCTGTACCACATAAATACGTACATAAATAAGTAACATTTATATATATATATATATATATATATGTATATAAAATGTAAGTGAATAAACAAAGTCACTTGAAATTTTATGTTGCACTCCATATGAAAATGATTGTTTCCATAAACTTCAGTGAGAACTCATGGTTTGTTTTACTTAGTGCTATTCATTTCAGTTCTTTTATTCACTGCTTATAAGCTCATATCTTAGATGCATTTAGAATGTCATTTTAACTTTATGGTTTATATTTGGTAGCATAATAATTAAAAATGTTTAATTCCAAGTAGAAAACATGCAACACATCAGAGACTTCATCGATTTGTCATTTGGCAAAAAATTCCTCCATCAAAGTAAAAATGTAGAAGCAAAATAATTTTTAAATGACATTTTTAATTTCACACATAAGAAATCAATCAAATATCAAAGTCATACATAGCTTGTCTCTTATTTACAATAAGGGAATTGTAAATTTTACTAGCTATCATATTTATTTGCAATTCTCAGACACTGTAAGACTCTGTAAGACTAGTAATGGAAAGAAAATAGGCAGATCTAATTTCCTTCCAAGTCATGGGAAGTACTACATGGTAATAGCACAGGAATTGACTTGGCCAATAAGGGTCACAAGGAGTCTACCTGAACTTCCACCAAGTAATATGATATAACATACTACACTAATGTCTACTGAAGGTCTAGTTAATGTCAAAAAGTAAAAGAACTATAATGTGAAGGAATATGAAATGGAGTAGTGAATATGTTCACTCAGTCAGGGGCATAGGAAAGCACAGATCAAAAGGCAGAAGAGAGATTCATCCCACTTGAAATGAAAAAAGTTAGGACTGGGCTGGGGAGATAACTCATTAGAATAAGTGCTTGCCTGGCAAATGCAAGGCTCTGAGTTCAATATCCGGTACTGAAAAAAAACTTAGGACTTAGTGACTGAGATTTTAGTTTAAAGTATCCCAGTTATCTGGAAGTTGTTTTATTTTATTTATGTTGACTTACCTTGTAATAATACAATTTACATACAATATAATGTATTTGTGAACAAACTGATACACACATAACTAGCACTTTAACACAAACTATTTGCCATTACAATGAAAACTATTTCCATCAACCCTGAAAAATTCCTGATGCTTCTTTGGAGATAGTATGCTAAGCACCAGCCCATAAATACCAATCTGCTGATTTTTATCATTCAGCATTAGCTGTGCTCCTTCTAGATATTTACATAAATGGAATCATACAGTAGCAAGTAATTTGTCTATTTTTTTGGTTGCGCACATTGTTTTGGGATGCAGCTGTGTTGTTTCTATAAGTATATTTTTTCCCATATTTGCCCTCACTCTTGGCCACAGGCTACTAAACCAAGTCAGAGACATTGTTTAACTGGCTATTGATTAGTGCCTCAAATAATGCAGTAATCAGCTATCTAAATGAGGAATAAATCAAAGTGGTGGAAAATCTACGTCATCTTTAGATCACATTAAGTGTGCTTGCGCAATTCTCATGGTTCTATTTTTGAGAAATAAAAAGTAGCCATGAATCTGCAGCATCAACCACTTCATACTTAATGTTTACTTTTTAAAACACTCTCTTCTTTTATGTTTGAGATTTGTAATAGTACAATAATCATGAAGAATTTGAACTTGTACATATCAATTTTTTTCAAAGAACTAAAGCAATGCTTATATAATCATAAAAATAAAGTATCAAGGCATAAAACCCTGCACAACCAGGTGTATAAATATCTAGAAAGACTCTTACATGTGCCATTATTTTTATCACTGTTGCGCCTTAACCTCTTATGAAAGCAGGTTGTAGGTAAACAATAAGAGTGAAGAATGTCTTGTTAGCTTGCACTTCCTCAAAGCGTCTTTAAATGTTAAGATAGGGTAATTCTAGTCTCCTCTTGAAAATAATCTAATTGTCATCCTGAGAGCCCTTTGTAGCCAGCAATTCCTGGAAGAAAAATTCACAGTCTCAGAGTATTAGAATTCCTGCCAATGCTTTTCCTCAGTAGATCCATAGGTTCGAAAAGAGCACTCAGAAGACAGAGTCCAAGGACAACAGACTGGGACCATATGAGAGGGAGAGACTCTACTCTGGCACTTTCTTCGGCCCCAAGTTCTTCAGGCTGCCAAGTAGTCCTCAGACTCTATGCACAGAGAGTAGAGGTTTGAAGTTGAAGAGATGTGGATCAAAATCCTTGTTCTCCTTTGAAGATGTGTTTCACTTGGCAAAATTCCTGTGTTCTCTGTGCTTCCTTGTCCTCAGCTAAGAAGGAGATGAAAGACCCTAACCCACATTTGTTGTGAGCAGCAGATGAAGACATATCTAACCTGGTTTGCCATAAAACTTTGGATTTGGATTCTTAATCAGGTCATGAGCTAGATTGAACATAGACATTATTACAGAAATGGCAAATAAAATCTTCTCAAGATCTAAAAGATCTATGCATTTTACTTTGTCAGAACATGCCTTGCTTTTGGATCACACCCACAACACTAGGACCACCAAAATTTGCAAGTAAATCAGAGCTTAGTGGACTAAAAGCGACCCACTGGTTCCCTGTGCTTATAAGAACTGACGCTTGCTTGATGCAATATGAAACACTGGGGTCCTTAAAAATATAACACCAGGCCTCTAGAACTACTCATAGGTAAGTAATGATGAAAGTTTCAGATATCAAAGACATTTTTATGGTTTGACGTTTATGGTCTTCCTGCCACCTGGATGAGACCCACTTTGTCAATACATTAGATCTCAGATCCACTGGAGCATAACCTGCCCCACTTTGGAAGGGTAAGGCTTACTCTAACATGTGAATGGGAGGTGGAGAGATTATCAAGATTCTGCTGGTGTCAAGCTAAGGAGACACACATTTCACTTTAATTTTCTTATACATCAGTGGTCGCTTACATACAGTTCACATTGTAATTTCCTTTGTGTCTTTTAAAGGTTTTGCTTTCTTTTTTCGATTTCCCACATGGCATAAATTCAGAGTCCAGGCATGCACATTTTGAAAAATATTGCATTTGTCAACTTGAAGTACACTTATGACTGAAACCATCTGACTCAATTCTTCTCAAGATACTTAGAAGGAAAATTCTGGTGATAGTTTTACTCAGAATCTTTCATAAGTTTATAGTGACTATAGTAGGAAGATCTTTAATTTTCAAATTCTATGTCATTGTCATCATTTTTCCTTTATAATGGCAAGTGGAAACATGAACATGACACACAAGATCCATTTATGTACATGGACACTGATCAGAATTATTCCCAGAATATCAGGATCCAAACTCTGGTGGTCTAGGGCTTATACAGGATAAGAAAGCAGGAAGTACAGAAGCAGAATGGCTGGTCAATTGGGAATTGGTCTACGCAATGTGCCTGATAGTGGCCAGCTATGTATTACAGTGACCAGCTATGTATTACAGTGACCAGCTGCTGTTTCTGAGACCAGATTCGAGCACAGCTAAAACAAGAACTATTACATGGGCAAATAAAAAGTGAGCTATACTGGGTGGGAGGGCATTTTCTTCTATACCTTTGATTAACGATATCAAGTGAGACAAAAGAAATCATAGCAGTGCAAAATCAGAGAAGGAAGGCAGTACTAGTAGCTCCCATACACTGGAGAGTTGAAGTAGTCTAGAACCCAGTTACCTATACAACTGCAGCTACTCTAACACCTGGAGTATAATAAGTGCCCCTTATGAAGGCAGGTACAGGGCTCATGATCATGAAGAAAAGGGAAAAAGAAAAAAAAATGAACTGCATGTGATTAGCAGCTTAAGTGAATTAAGTTTTCTCATGTTTTTAAAATTATATATCTAATCAGAAACAAAAAGCCAAAAACTGGCTATAGTATTTATAAATTTGGATCAACAATTGGTAGCTACTCAAAACCATCTGTTTTATTTGCAGAGACACAGTGTATAAATTATACACACACACACACACACACACACACACACACACACACTTATATACCTCTCATGCATGTAAGAAATATTTATGTGAATAAATATATAGCATGAGCTTGAGAAAGCATCTCTTGGAAGACAGCCACTTCCAGAAGTTCGGAGGCCTGAAAGATGCTTTCCAGATTGAGTGAGTCTTAGCAAGAAATGTTTCAGCAATTTATTGCACTAAAGTTGACACACATCTGCTGCACACGTTTGGGATGCATGATTTTAAAAGTTTGAAACTGTCACCACAAACGAAATAATGAGCTTATTTATGCCCCTCAAACTTTTCCTTTGCTAGTGTATAATCCCTATGTCTCAGTCTCCCTTTTCAAATAAGCATGGGCTTAATTTGTGTTAATATTTGCTTCATCTTCTTCAAATTATACATACATATACACATACCATAAATACTCTCTCCCACTCTTCTTCTTTTATTCAAAAAATTATTTTGAGGCTTGTTTATATTGAAGTATTAATCAATATTTCATCATGTAGGTGAGTGGTATGCCAGTGAATATAGCACACTCAGAAATTGGCCATCATTGGAGTGGTCTCCAGGTTTGGCTCTTAGCCATGAGCACCTGAGTGTAACTCAGCATTTGATCATGTGCTGCTTTGTTCCTGCATAAATAGTTAGCAGCAGAATGGATGGGCCAGTAGGTTGAGCATGCCTATGATGTCCTAAGAACTGCTGGGCTTCAAGGGTATGCCGTTTTCCATTGCATCAGCAAGCTATGAGATTCTCACCATCACGTGGCATGCCAGTGTTAATTTTAGCTAATGTAGTATCACCTTCATAGTGGTAACTTATCATTATTATTATTTTACTATTTTGATAATAATATATTTTTTATTATTATTTTGTTAATCAGACTCAGGACCTTGTGCTTTCCAGGCTGGCATTGTGTTCCTGTGCTATGTCCTAGCCCTTGTATCACATTGTTGTTCTCACTTCCATTTCCATGGTAACAAGGATGAACTCCTCAGCCACTGGCTTACTCTCCATAGGTCTTCTTGGTGGGGTATCTGTTAATGCTTTTCAAGATATTTTTAAATTTTTATTTTCTTATTACATATTGTTAACTTGTTAGCATTCCTTTTAAGAAGTTTTATATCAGATATGTGATTTGCAAATATTTCCTCCAAACATATTGCCTTTTGAAGAATAGGAGTTTAATTCTCAATAAAGTCCAGACTTTACAATTCAAGACTCCAGTTTGCTATAACAGCTGAGAAATCATCACCTAATCCAAGGTTATGAAGCTCTTTTCTACTGTGCCTAATTTCTGGAAGCTTTATATTATAGTTTAAACTTTGGTATTTAATCCACTTTGAGTTAATATTTAATGTTGTGTCAGATGTGGAATAAAGTTCAGTTTGTATATGGATATATAATTGTTCCTGTGTAATTATTTTGTCAAAAAGAGTAATCTTTGTTGCTTAAACTATTAATTTTTTTAAATTTTAGTACAGGCTCTACAGGTTCTCACTACACAGATCAAACTGGGAGTGATCCTCCTGTTTTCAGCCTCCCAAATGCTGGGATTACAGGCACACACCACCATGCCTAGTCTCCATTGCAGTTTCAATTCACCCTAAAGGGGGGTTCAGCAGGACATGCGGAGAATCAAACCATGGTCATATGTACAATATACCAAAATTAGTTTGAGCCCTACATTTGATACAAAGAATTCCTGGAATATTGTAGATAAATTTTCCTTCCCTCAAGTCACAGCAAATATTACAGTACAAGGTAAGAATTGAAATGTCAAACACTAAACTAAATAAATTAATTTGAGATTTACTTCACATCTGCAGTCAAGTTAAATGACCCAAACTGACCTATACACATTTCTATGGTCTATGTTTGTAATCATTTAATTAAATACCTATTTATTTTGAATACAAGATGTAACCTGTCTACAGAGAAAGTCTGCATTATTAAACTCTTTTTCAGGGATAGATTGCTAATGTGGGGTCACTGGACGGTGAAGAGAAAATGTTAGAGGACTGTAGAGAGGATATCTTCCTCTCTAATAGGGATATGACCTATTTCAAACATCAATCTGCATATGAAATACACAGAACTTACTGATAAGATTTTCCTGTGTTGAGTCCATTTTGAAATAAAAAAATATATGATATATGCCATTTCTGGCATAAGCATTTGAAAGCCTTGTTCACTATATTACATCTTTCTATTACCAAAAGGTTCATTCAACCTCTGGAGAGAGGAAGTGATATTTAAAGTGAAGTGCTATAATATTTTTCAAGTTTTATTTTATAAATGTATGAAGACCATTTAATACTAAATCACTCTACCTACCCCTTTGAACACAAATAGAATCATCCAAAATACATAACTTGAATCAAAAATAAAAGGAGAGAAGCCACTATCCCTGATAGGACTTTGTACAAAGAAAACTCCCTGCTTACTCAGAAAGCACACACACACACACACACACACACACACACACGCACACACACACACGCATGATTACCTGCATATATACACACCACTAACGGCATACACTATAAAAGGAACAAACTTAATATTCATTACCTTTGTTTTACCAAAAAGTAAAACAATCTGTACACGCTTACAGTTTACCAGGTCTGTATAAAGTGTTCTTATCTGAAGTTCTTCTTGAGTAAACATTGGTTTCTCTTGCTACCTACATATACCCTCCTCTCCTAACTTCACCAAGCTGAGTGACTTATGTCTCCATCCTAATGGTGACACACATCTATTATTTTTGATATTGTAGTATGATTCTTGTTTGTTGTCTTCACAATCTGAATAAACACCTACAAACAAGACTTATACTTCACAGAGACTATGTAGCTGATTCACGGTGTCTTTCATCTCCACATATTTATGATGATACATTGGGACATTGCATTGTAATGATGAGATGAAAAGGATAACACAACATAGACAGTGAGAACATTTGTACCTCCGGGCTTCCTGATTGTGAGAATGTGTAATGTTTCAGTGGAATCCCAGGTATCTGGACATGCTAAGATCTACATAACTTCCTGCAGAGATAATCTTCTCCCAGTGTGGACTGTCCAAAGAGATGTGTGCTTTTTCACTACTCAGTCAGTGCCTTTGCTTGTAAATTGTCTATTAATGCTTTATACAACCCTTATGGTAAAGGTACTGAGAAGCCTGTACTGTGTCTCCCATACATAGATGATAGTGCCGGGCACATAGTAGGTAATCACAATCAAGGTGTGCTGCTTAAATAGGGGTAGTAGTGAAGAATCAATGATTCCAAATTGATTTGGCGGGTAATTATTCCATCAGTTAGCAAATTTGAGTAAATGGTTATGAATAGGTTGTTTTTTTTGAGCTTGATTCTAATGATAACAAAAATTATGTAATTTTTGATTTCAAATCAAATCATGTAATTTAAATTTAGTAATTACTGAAGTATTTAAGATGATTTGGGGCTGTGTGTGGAGATGAATGCCTCTCAGTTTCTTAGGAGCTTGACACTAGAAGATTTCTAAGTTCAAATCCAGCAAGACAAACTCAGCAGCAATGTGTAATAACAATAATAATAATAATAATAATAATAATGTTTCAAAAAGACTTAGAATATAACATTGTGGTTGAGTGTTCACAGAGCTTGTCCAAAGCCCTGGGTTCAATTCTCAATACTGAAACAAAATTGAAGGCAAAAATAATAAATTGTTACTGATGCAACTGAGAAATTGTACAGATTGATAATTTATACAAAGTGTCAGAGTTCTGAGAATTCTTTGTCACATTGACTGACATCATACAGAAATTCAATTATAAGGCAAGATTTCCCATATAAATTGTGAATTTTGTTATCTCCTATACAGAAAATTCATCAATATGAAACATCATCTCATTAGAAGACAATGATGAAACAGTGACATACTGATGTAATTATCATCATTATTAGAGTTATGTATTGCCTTTTTCACAGAGTAAGAAGTCAAAAATGGCTGAACCTCCTTTTAGTAGTGTATATTAATTTCATTATTAGTTTTAAAACAAACAAGAATTAAAGATAGTTATTTCAAAATGTGTACATTAAAAAGCATTTTTTAACAGTACTGGAGATTGGTCTCAAAACCTTGTGCTTGCAAGGCAAGCACCTATTCTACCGAGCTATCTCCCCAGCCCCTAAAAAGCATTGTTAATTTAAAGAATAATTAATTGACATTAAATGTAATAGAGAATTATCTTGATACATCTTCAAAATTGAATGTTTTAAAAATAATTAAAAGAACACAAGGACAACACTGAAGGGAAAATGAAATGTTTGCCCAATTTACTCAACTTCTAAATGTTTTTCTCTCATCTCACATAAAGAATCTGCCTCTAGAAACACTTCCCAGTTGCTTGACTCAATCTTCCTATCCCTGGTGGCAAAGGACCAGACAGAAGGGTATGGGGAATCGAGAACAGATTCAATCCTAATCACACATCACACCAACTCCAATATAATTAGAATAAAACTACCCATAGAAGCCAGGCAACAGCTGGTATAAAGGAATTACTAAAAGACACTAGCATCTCTGTTTGGCTTTGCTCAGATAGCTAGAATACATTTCCAACCTCTGTTGGGGTTGGAAGTGCCTTGTGACTAAATGCTCTCCAAGGAAACACAGAGATGCTTCTCAGAGGTAACCCTGGCCTGCCCCCCGCCCCCATCCCATTCACTGTGCTCTTTCATGCGTGTTTTTTCCTCTGAACACACATACCTTGGCAAGGCCCACTACAGGAGATAACTGAGCCCTAAGACCAAGGTGCTTGTCTGTGTGAGATCCTGCCAGGGAGAGCTGTCCTGGACATGTGATCATGAGCTTGTGAATCTAACACTATAATCAGTTGTGAGTACTCATCTACCATCTCAGCCCCTGACATTTTGTTGTTTACTGCGTCATTATTGCCTGGGTACACTGAACACTGCAAATATTTATGTAGAGAACGTGGAATTACAATCCCCCACCTGTACTTATGAAATGTGTGGTCTTTCAAACTTTGAAAGCTTTTACCTTTTTTTTTTTTTTTTTTTNTTTTGGAACTGGGGATGGAATTCAGGGCCTTGTGCTTGCCAGGCAGGCACTTATGCAGCTGAGCTATCTCCCAGCCTATAAACAACTTCTTCTTCTTCTTCTTCTCTCTTCCCTCGTCCTCTTCTTCTTCTTCCCATTTCACCATTAAAATGGGAAAGGGGCTGACAGGATAGCTCAGTGGCTGCTTAGGCAAGCACAGGAACCATGGTTTGATCCCCAGCACCACATACTGCTCCAGTCTTGCCCCAGGGTGGGCTGAGCTGGCTAAAGAGTCTGGATATAATCTTAGGGCTGGGGAGGCAAAAACAGGAGGATTATTACAAGTCCAAGATGCATAGTGAGAACATGTAACAAGTGAATACATTAAAAATAAGATGGGGGCAAAATAGTACCCCTATTCCCCCGAAACTGACACTCAGTTTTAAGCAAGATGCTACAAAACAAAATATTCTAAATATTTAATCCAGTGCCCAACAACATACCTAGAAAATGAGAGCTATCATAATTAAATCAGTAATTAAGTACTTAATTAAAATTATGGTACAGAAATGTTTGTTTAAGGATGAGAAAGATATGTTTAAGGGAGAGAAAATAAATTTCGGAATGACTTTTAAATACCAGTTTCTTAATAGTAGATGCATGTTTTCCGGTAGTCTCTTCAACATAACTCAAACAGCAACTGTGCCACCAAATTACAAAAGCAAGGTGATTCTTACAGGCTGACTGGTTCAAGTATTTTTAAATTTAAAGGTGGAAGACCAAATCTCAGAAAGAAAGAAGTCTCAGCCCTTGGGTTAGAGAAAATGGACATATGTATACATACCGCCACACATATATGCAACTTCATAAACTAGGAATTTTACGTGAGAGTGCTGACATTTCATCACTTGGTGTTTAAAATTATTTTATTCTATCAGGCAAAATAACTCAAGTGATGTTAAACAACACAACTAATTTTACAAAGAAAATCTGTATAATGGTTTGAAATTTATGAGAATGACGTTTTAGTTCTTATTAAAAGTATTCTGTTTGATCCACAGATAAACTGTTCTTTTGATTTTGTTTATTTTTGGTTTTTTGTATTTATTTATTTATTTATTTATTTTGGTGCCAGGAAATAAACTCAGGGCCTCATGCTTGCCAGGCAGCTGCTGAACTGTTGAGCTATCATTACTGGTCTGAGAAACGCTATTTTTTTTAAAAAAAGCAAATAAGAGAACGTAGTTTTTCTTGAGATGAAATTATCCCATGTGAAACTTTCATTGACACTGCCTTAAAATAACTGCTGTCCTAAATGAAGATGTCAGCATTGCAATTTTATGTTGATAGGTCTCAAGTACACCAGAATTAGATTTAATGCCTGCATGGGAGAAAAGTAAAATAAGCAGAACCTTTTTCCTTTTTCTTATATCTTTCAATAATAAATCCTAGCATGCCGATGTCTGTGTCCCTTTTTTGCTTTGTTAATGCTGTTCTGGAGTACAGGGCTTGTGTCCCAGCCTCTCTGCTCCCCCAGCCACCTTTTCCCGCTCCTTCCTCTCCATTGTCCTTCTAACTGCAAGAACATCTGTTCACTTGGCAGATGCAAGTCAGTTCTGTAATTGTTGTCATTCTTAGCATAGTGCAAATCCCGCACAATCCGGAGGACGAGAAGTACTACATTCATGAGTTAGCCAAATGTATATTGTTGTCGAAATTACTTGTCAAAACGTCAAAGGGAACAATATTTGATTTCCAAAGCACAGCAGACATCTATCCAGATTACAATATGAGGGCTCCATTATGTTGTTACTTATGCAATGCATCACTCAGATCTTGACGAAAGTAAATGGCAGAAGCTCTTGCAGGCTTTGATTTCTTTTGTGTGGAAGGAGGATGGGAGTTATTTACAAAATCCTTTGTTCAAGCAGTGAGTTGAGAGGTTTTTGAAATATATCAAATACCTAAATTGAGATAAAAGAAATCCATGGAAGAAATGCACCTTGCTTTCAAACAACTCCAACAAAGAGTATCAAGATTTAAACAAAAACATAGCCAAATGTGAAATTAGGAGATTTCTAAGACCAAAGGCAGTAAGATACTATATTCATTTGCTGCTACTGCTATATATAGAAAACTTGCTGCCAATTTAGTGGCTTAACATTGCACACATCTATCATTTACAGTTGTGTAGTTCCAAAGTGCATACTGCCAAGTGCTTAGGGATACATCGCTTTTGGGAGGCACAACAGAAAACGCATTTTCTTGCTTTTTTCAGCTTTGATGACATCTGCATTTCTTAGCTGAGCCTTCTTCCTTTGTCTTCAGAGCCGGGAGCTCCTCCATAATCATTCCACATTTGCATTTTCCCTTCAGATCTAGATAGGTAAGGATTCTTCCTTGTAAATAATCAAGTGATTTGTTTGGGCTACATGGATATCCCAGATAATAGTCTCAACTCAAGATTCTTAATCCAAATTATATTCGTAAACTTTTTTCTTTTCAATGAGTCAGAATATTCCCAGACTCCAGGTTTTAGGATATGGACACCACTGGCGCTGTTTCTCCCATACTGTGGACTAGATCCGTCTCAAGCCCTTGCTACAGATGACAACTGTAAGACATTTAAAATGCTTATATTAGTTCAAATCCAAACAGACAGGAGACCATTGACCATAATCTCCATGTTTCAGCTCCTTACTCTGTAACTAATATTTATATAATTTTCCATGATTGTTTTATTTTTTAAAAAATGAATGAAAGTTCTTCTAAATATTATCTCTTCTTTCTAGTTATAATAACAGACTTAAACAATTATCAGATGACACAAATCAGGTATGCACACCCTTTTCAGTAATGCATGTACCACCCAAGGTTAGACAGAGTAGGTGTTTAATTAATACACATGGCTGATGATAACAATGATGATGTCACAGAACAACACATTCTTGTAGGCTCTAAAAACTGCTTTTAATTGCTAGTTGATGTATGAAGTAATTCGAGCATACATACACTGAAGATGGATGAGTAGGGAACCAACCAATTAGAATGTATGCTTGCATAAGCTTCAGTGAGTGACTTCTTAAGTGCTATTTCCAGGCAAGAAGTTGAGCTAGATGCTAAAGATAAAGGACAACTTAGGAATGAACCTGCACTAACTCTCACTGTGGCCAGCAAACAGCAATGCTTTGTATAAATTACCATGTCCTGTATCATGTGTTCTCATGTTCATTCAAGGAAAAGAAAAAAGAATAAAGGAGAAAGCAATTGGCACTGGAGAAGATCAATAAGTAAGAGGGCAGTTGTCTTGAACCAGCGGATCAGTCAACGAAGATCACCTGGGGAGGAGCGGGGAATTGAAGAGGGACAAAGGACAGGAGATACGAAGAATAAGGACAAGTCAAGACTCTGATCAAGTCCCGTTTATTTAGGTTAGGTGCTGGGTATATATAGGG
>NDGM011017504.1:0-27371 GCA_002564305.1 Octomys mimax | reverse complement strand
TTCCAGTGACCCTTTTACAGATTTCATTCTTTCTGACTTATACTATAGGAAATCTCTTTGGTTATTGTTCAAAAGAATTGTTCTTTGGTTTATAATTCAACCATTTTTCTACTTTTGTTTCTGAGATGTGGACTATATGTTGCCAGGTTGGTCTTGCACTTGAACTCAGGTCATTTTTTTCTTTTTAGCCTTTCAAAAGGTGTATGGTGTGCCAGCCTGCATGGCCACAGATTAGTTTTCTGTTTTTTTCCCCTTGGTACTAGAGATTGAATTTGGGGCCTTAATGCTGAGCTACATTCCCAGCTTTTTTTTTTTTTTTTTTTTGAAACAAAGTCTCAGTAAGTTGCCTAGGATGGGCTCGAACTTGTATTCCTCCTGCCTTAGCCTCCCAATGTGCTGGAATTGCAGGTGTATACCACACACCTAGCCCAGTTTGATCCTGTCTTGATGTCACTAAGTTTCAGGAGTTCTGAGGGCAAAGATTTTTGTTTTGCTTTGTCATCTTTTGTATTTTCAGCATCTGGTTCAGTGTCAGGTGCTCAATAAAAATATGCTCAATGAATGTGTTGCTGAAATCTGTGATCTTGTGTTGTATGTGTGGAACACAGTTGTTAGAGCTACAAGACTTATCTTGGTCTCTCCTTGACACAAATGAAAGATTTTTCTTTTCTTAGGAAACAGACTTTGGCCCTTTTCCAGTCCCTCAGCTCAGGAATACTTTTGGACTAGTCTGATTACCTCAAACATACATTGCTATGGTTGTTCATCCCAGGCAGTTTATATCCTTTGTTTGGGTTATTAGGAAGGTGAAGCCAAGACATATAATGTATGCCAATAAAAATGTCTTCACCAATAAGGGAATTCTCCTTAGTATTTCTTTTAATAATTTGTATGGGGTTTGAACCTCATGGGCTTAAGAGATCAGATCTCCTCTCTCTGTGCTGCCAAGGAGATACAAACCGAAAGGTGTGCCTTGTTTGATGATAGTAACAGATTAATGTGGTATCAAATGAGGCCTTACTGAAATAAAGGACACCTTCCAGCTTGCCAAAATACAACAGTTTGGCTTCTGGGACTCAGCCTGAGGGATTCTTTGCTGGATAAGTTGTTCTGGCTCAGCAGAAGCAGTAGCCTGACCTTTGAGTTGTCTTGTGCAAACATCCAAGATAGTCACATGATCTCCATGAAACAGGCCTGTCGTCCGACCCCGTGGTTGCTTGTTGCAGTATTGTCCTTTTGTTAACTGCTGTATTATTGCTGAGCTGAAACATAGTCTAGTATTATTTTTCTATGGAATTACATTGGTGCCATCCTCCCAGGGATGTAAAGGCAGGATGGTCAGAAAGGTTGGATGCTTGTCTCTTCCTATTGCTTTTTTCTTAAATTCGGTAGATACTTTTCCTTTTGGTAGTCTTACAGCCTGGATATGGAAGTGTAGAGAAGGCCACATGACCTAGTATTCTTGGCTAACAGATGACGTGATTTGTCACCTTCACTGATCTTGTTCCATTGGCTCTTGAGGGATGGGTTTCCATCCAGTTCCATGCCCCCTCCCCATTCCCAACTCCCTCCCATGTCCCCAGTCCACTTCCATACCTAGAATAGTTTCACTCTTCCCCATTTACCTCCACAGGGCTGCTGGTCCCAGGAAGTTATATAATATTCAGTTGAGATGGAAATCTGGAGGATGAAGAGTATAATTACTCAAGGGGTAGAAATGCCAAGTCCTGCTTCATCCAGAATAGATCTCTTAAACTGATATTAGCTCTGAAAGGAGCTGGATGTTTAGTTTGTTATAGGCTCTGTAGGTTGTCAGTGACCAACATTTGGGGGATACTTAAGCTGGCTCTCTTAAGGCACATGCAAGTGCTTTGAAGGACTCCTGAGGGTAAGGTGTCTTTACTCAAGTCCCGAATTTGCTGGCACTGTCCATGTAGTGCCCATGCCCTGGTCAGAGACAGTCACAACACTGCTGTCTATGTCTCTAGTGGTGGCACAAAGACTGAGGGAGCTAGACTTGCCTGTGAAGGACAGTGAAGAGCACTGCGCTGCTGGGCCTGACAAGAACCACTGTCTGAGACCAGGAATGGCTGGAGAGAACACAGGGAAGGTAAGAGCCAGTCCTGAGGGCAGCCAGTGTGGCCTGGTGTCATGGGTAGTGGTAACAAGATGACAGTGGTAACACTTCTTACTGTGTCCAGGGAAGACAGCTGGTTTTATGAGCTGGCAGAGTTAACTTTTAAAACCTCTTCTTTGTTTCCTTCATTCTGATAATTTGTGGGGTGGTGGTGGAGTTCACTCTCGATAGCTCTGTCCCTGCAACCTGAGGCCTATTCAGGCTCCTCTCCCTTCAGGCGGTGACACCCATGTAGAGGAGTAAAGGGGTTATTAGTGAAGAGGCGCTGGTAGAAATGGGTTGTGTCTAATTTGTCTCCTCTGTTAAAATATTATTTGCCACGGTTCCCCTTCCTTTCAAGATAAAATTCCTGTCTACAGCTTTCCTGTATGCCAACCTGAATATCTCAGAAGGCCCCTCTGATGCTGCTGCATGGCAAAGGGGTGTACAAGTTCCAGTTCAGCAGAGTTGGTGTGGATCACGGCCCCAAGGCCGTTCGTTCAGTAGAAGGGCATTTATAACCTAGAAGTACGTTGAGAATAGGAGTACCGAGGGGATTAGTCTTTTCGTGATGTCAGGATACGTTCAGTTAATTGGGAACTGTGGCAGTCTAATGAGAACTTGAACATGAAGTTGGTCTTTAGCCGGGCATCCAGGTGCACACCTCTTTCTCATCCCGGCTGCTTAGGTGGCAGGAGGACCCTCAGCTGACCCTTTAGTCAGCTTGGGTCTCTGAGACCCTGTCTATAAAAAAGGCTGTAGATGTAGCAGCTCCATGGTAGAGTGTGTCTCCAGCTATGTGACACCCTCATGTGCCGATCCCCAGCACAGTGAATAAAAACCCAAAAAACAAACACCTGATTTTTCTGTGCTGTAGGCCCTGAACGCAGACTCCATTAATTCGGTATCTTTGCCTTTCTGTTGTGCTGCACGCTGCTGTCTCTGGGCCTCTGCTGCCAGTACCTATGGCGCAGGTGGCCTTGGCCTTCTGCAGTGGCTATGGAACAGGAGGAAGTGCTGGGTGACTGCTGCTCACAGCCCCACTGGCCCCTGCGCAACCTTTGGGTGTTTTTGTCCAGACCTGGGCTCAAAGAATGAGAACAACTATTTTAGGCCTAAACCCTGGACTTCTGAGGGGAGAAAGCATTTATGTATTGCTGCAAATTCAGGAGTGCCTAGCCATGTGCTTAGGCTCACAGCATTTGCCTCATCTGAGTACTGATCACTGAGGTAGCTGCCACGGCTGACTTTCTCAGCCTGAACATCCTCAAAGGCTGAGGACAGGAAGAGCTGCCATTCATGAGCCTCAGTAACTAGCACCTTGATGGAATCTTGTCTGCAGCTGGGCAGTCGGTGTTGTCATCTCTGTCAGGTGGCCCTGAACCAGCTGTGTTAGGCCTCTGATGCTGCAGTTCATTCATCCTAGAAAAATCTCTGCCTACTGACTTGGAGCCTTCCCTCATTTGTTTCACTTAAGGAAAATGACCAGAGGGTGAGATGGAGAAGGGAGTTGGCTGTTGCCAGGCAGAGCCCTGGTGTGTGAAGGGCCAGCAGCCAAGTGAGGGATCCAGGAAGTCATCCAATTGCAAATCAGGAATTAGTCTTAACTCCTCGCTGTCTGGTGCACAGCAAACTTGTAAATCTGGTGGAGTGAGTGAGTGTGGAGAGCCCTGGGAACTGTCAATTACTGCTCAGCCTCAGGTCCACTCAAGCTGTGCCTGCCCCATCGGTTTTGGGGAGAGCATTCGAAGGGTAAGAGCAGCTTCTTGGTGAAGGAGCTTCCTCAGCGCCTTAGAGATAGATGCTGGGAAGCCTGCAGCGCCGCCTGTGCACCAGATGACACATGCATCCACCTCAAGCAGGATCTGCCCGGGAGCCGAGGACCACCTCTGGCACAGTGTTATCCCTAGGTTGGCACAGCCATTCTGGAGGTCAGCAGCGTGCTTGCGGACAACAGGAGTTGACAGGCTCGTCAGGCAAGGGTTAATGGGGTTTGTTTATTGACTCACCAAGTAGCTGTCACATGATTTTAATCAAAACACCATTTCCCTGACTACAGTGATGTCAGTCTTGTTATTGCAGGAAGAAGCAGCTGTGAGGGACATTCAGTCTCCATGCAAGCCCAGGTTTGGAGATTCAAGTGAAGCATCCATAAATGATGGCTGTAGACACTGGCTGATGGAATCTACCCTACTCTTTCTTCCTGCACAGACACTGACCAGAACCCAGGCCCTAGATCCAGAGTCTCAGCTGAGACTGCACCTTCTGTATCCCTTGCTCCACTACTTTTTCTTCTGTTTACCGTATTCCTCCCAAATTCAGTTACTTGGACCTGAGAGGGTTTCTGAGACCTTCTGGCATCTCCTCTGGAAACTAAATCTTTTTGCTGGTGAACAAAGCATTCTGGCCAGCCTAAGGTGGGAGCCATTCTGCTGCTCAGGAATAGTAGGGAATAGGTGCTGCCTAAGGGTGTCAGGGTCAGTTTTGAGGAATCTAGTTGTAGGTATCTGAAGGGAGGAGCACAAGGCAATGCCTTGGCCAGAGGATTAATTGTCTGTGGGCCGAAGACCCCAGGAGGCCCAAATCCAGAGGACCAAACCATCAGCATACTTGATTCCATCTCTAGGGGCCTTCCAGTAAGGGACTGGCTCCATTGAGTCAGGCTGAGGCTGGTCACAGGTTTAGCTGGAGCAGCTGCATTGGGCTCCTCTCTTTTGTGCATACTTTCTTGCAGTTGGGGGCTTTGAGACTTATGGTTTGGGTATAGGTGTCCTCCCAAAGCCTCATGCAGTCTTGGGGCAGCTTCAGGAGTTTGTGATTGATTGTTGTGGGTGTGGCTGCTGCACCTGCCCTGGGGCAGGTAGTTTGCATTTCAGTGTAAGGAGGAAAGGGAAGTTTGCTTGAGCTGCTACTCTCTCACATGCTCGCTCTTTGCCACTGCCATGAGAGGTTGCTTTCTGCTATGTGCTGCTCTACCTTGGAGCCAGTTGACTATGGACTGAAACCTCCAGTAACTATGAGCAAAATAAACCTTTCCTTCCTTCATTTTGAGTGTCAGGTATTTGTCTCAGCAACAAAAGAGTAAGACAGACTGAGGGACTGTCTGCACAGGAGATTCCCAGGCATTGTAACCCCTGTCCACCCAGGGGTTACACCTAAAAATTGGGGTGCAAGAGGCTTTTCATTTAGGACATAGAATCTCATGGAAAGTCTTGTTTGTTGTGCTCATGGCTGGTGCTGCCTACAAATAATTTCTCAAAATTCAGAAATCCTGGAGCCAAGTTCCTGTTTCTTAATGTGGAATAAGTGTTTAGAATAAAGTTAGCATTTTAAATATGTGAGGTGTGTTCACAGGTAGAATTTCTAGTCTAGGGTAGATAGAGTCTAGATAGAGTCTAGGGTAGATAGAGTGGACACTGTGCCACGGGGGGCTGTAGGGTGCTCTGGGTACTTTCATATTCGAGGGCAGCACATGCCAGGCTCTGTGGAAGCTCTCCACAAATCTGGAAGTGTCAGGAGTCTGTCCCAAGTAACGGAAATGTGTCTTCACAGTGATTTGTCTGGTTAATGGCAGGGCTGGCAGTGTTACAAAGGACTGAAACCTGCTCAGAGGTTCTTTGTGGTTTCCCAGGCTGCTTGTGGCAGAGGAGGTAGGCATCACCTTGCCTGGAGTTCCTTTCCAGCTGTGTGGCTTCCTTGGTATGGGGTGCAAGACCCTTTTCTTACCAGCTTTGCTTCTTAGCCTTTTAGCCCTGGGATCCCTCCTGCCTGCTCTTTTGGCCCTCATTTTGCTAGTGTGAGGAGTCTTTGCTGAACATTAGAGCTTCTCTTGTGACCCACAGCCGTTCCAGTGGGTCCCAGCCTGAAGAACAGGTGATACTGAACTTTGGGTGCTTCGCATGGTGCACTCTGCGGAAAGGTGGAGGGGTTTTGCATTCAGTCGAGTCCTGTCCCCTCACCACCACGGTGGGTGGCCTTGGGGTTGCAGGCCTCCCTTTGGGCCTCTCAGGCTTCTCTCCTAAGTGAGGAATGGTGAGGAGGAAGACTGATGAACTTCAAAGCCATCCGAGGTGAGATGACTCAGTTCTCCCTTTGGAAGGCTGTGTCACTTAATGCCTCATTTTCTCTGGGCCCAAATTTTCTAGTCTGCCCAGCCAGCTCTGGGGCTTGGCTCCAGGGGAAGTCCATTCTTAATGTGCACCATCTTCTCCTCCCTTTCAGGAACCTTGGTTGTTCTGCCCAGGCTTGGAAGCTTTCCTTGCCAATGTCAGGCCTGTCTGATTCGTCATCCTTAGGAAAGCCCCAGAGACACACAAAGGGAGGCATTGATGCAGCCGAAGGGCATTGGCAACTGTAGGTGCAGAGGAATTCGGCCCTAGTGGTTGCTTGGGAGGTCACCAAAAGTCTCCCTAAAGGACCAATGGCTGGAGACACAGCAAGCTATTCTGCCTAACCTCGGCTTTGTCCTGATTTGTAGCACTAGCTTCAGAACTGGGTGGAGGTAGGATGTCAGTGATGGCTTCATGCTAAACTGCGGGGCCAGCTTTAAGTTCACTGAGGCCTGTATCCGCTTCCTCAGGACACTGCCCTGTGTATTCTGCATGCAGTGTTCCATCCTTCCGTAGCTTCTCAGCCTCTGAAGGCAGTGGCTGTTGCCAAAGTGAGAGGGCAGAGTGGTGCTGTCATCAGCCCCCACGGTGGAGCTGCTATGGTCTGCAGGTAACCTTGCCCCAGCACTGGAGACTGGGTGCGCAAAGCCCAGAACTGCCTCCCTGGTAAAGGAGAGCTAAAGGCTCTTCACCTGGATCATTAAATGTTTATTTATATTTGTGGTACTGGGGATTGAACTCAGGACCTCGCGCTCGCCAGACAAGCACTTACTCTACTGAACTATCTCCTCAGCCCTTATTCATCTGAATTTACCAGGGAGTGGTGGGAACTCCCTCCACATGGAGGGTCCCTGTAAATCCCTGAACTCAGAAGCAAATAGGCTTAAGTTGGGAGTTCTGAACCCCTGTCCACAGGTGGCCAGCTCTTATTTGGAGGCTGTGTTCCATGTGTGCTCTGTGAAGGTGTTCTGTGGGGAAGAGAGGCTAACAAGGCCTCCACATGTCAGGGGCCTGTGATCCCAAACAAGGACCAGAGAAGAGGCAGGTGCTGCTCACGGGCTGGCTTGCTGATGGACACTAGCTGTGGGCACCGTGGGCTAGTCTGCTCCTCTCATGCCACAGAGCTTTGGGCCACGGAAAGCCACAGAAGGGAAAGCTGTCATGAATGTGTGTGAGAACCTGCCTGGCTGCCGAGCTGCTCGCTGGCACCCCCTGGAAGTCTCTTGCGTCGTGTACACCCTGAGTTGCGTTGATTTTGACAACACATTTACAGTGATGGAGATCTGTGGGAAAGACTAAAGTTTGTAAAACATGCTTATGCGGGGGGGGGACCCCAAAAACCCTCAGTGATAGTGAATTCTCAAGCAGCCCTGGGGTCAGGGCTGTGTGGAGGCAGAAGTGGTGCTGCAGGGCCACAGGTCAGTTGCGGAGCTGCTCTTCCCATCCTGCACAGCTAGCCCAGAGGTGGCCTGCAGTTGCCCTCCAGGCCACCCATGGCCAGCTGATGGCTCCTCAGTTTGGGAACTGGCTCAGATCCATAGCATGAGATCATGGTAGTGGTCTGAGCAAAACTAAATCTCAGTTGAACTCTGCCAGAAAGTGGATTTACTTTTGCCCTTATGCTCAGGGTCTGGCACTACCGAGAGTTCACAATGAGTAACAGCTCAGTGGACAGATTGCCCAGCATCCTGTGGGCTATGCAGTTGGGTCTCAAAGAATGCCTGTCCCTGTGAGGAGTCCATGGTGCATCTGTGTTGGTCTCCGGTGTGTACACATGCATCCAGTGTCTTTGGCAGACCCCAGACACCCTGATAAAGCAGCAGGGTCTTTAGCTGGCCTTTCTGACAGCTAGAGTACCTCCTGTCCTCATCTCACTCTGGCTTGCAGCTTGCCGCTTGCCTATTTTGGGGGAGCTGGACATGATTCCTGCACAGCTTGCCTTCCTCCTACCATGGCAGAAGGCCCCTGCCCAAACTACCTAGGTCGATGGGCTTTGCACTGCGACTCTAACGACCAAAAAGCATTAATTAAACCCAGTGGGGCCCTATCCTTGTGCAGGCTGCGGTCAGCAGTGCTTCCGTCAGCGATCTGCAGGGGCTAACGTGTACTCAGGTGATTCAGAGCAAGGTATTATTTACCCTGCTGACGTCAATGAGAACATATTATCCACTGTCCTTTGCTGCTGCCTGAAATGAGCACCAGAGCTCAGAGAATACAGCTACCTTCAGCATTTTAAAAATTCTCTCCAGGGCTCCAGGGCCTGATGAGATGGGGGCCCTTTCTCTCAGCCTGACATTCATATCACCCAGGCTTTTAGAAAACAAGTTTTTATTTTAATTCAAGGGGGTCGGAAACATAAAAACAGTACATTTTCCTCGCAGAAAATTACCCCACTTAAATTACCATTTGGTACAAAGATCATTTATTAAATTGCATTTTAGGCAGTTTTCTAACATTGACAGGTTACACTTTGATTTTTTTTTTTCCACATTGGAGCTATTATGATTTGCATTCAAAATACCAAAGCTATTGAACTCACCAATTTTTTCTTAGTAATTAAAAAAAGCACACAGAAAAATAACAATCTTATCAAAAGCAACTCACAGACCAAATATCCCACAAGACCACTCTTCTCCCTTCAGAAATAAGCAAATAATCTTGCCCTTTCTACAAAGTGCAAATATCTCTGTCACTTTTTACTTCTTGCAGTCCCCTAAGAGAAGCCACTCTCCTCTGCTTTCCCCTCTAGAGATTTTGGTGAAGGCAGATTTACCATTAGCAGTCCAGGTCTTACCACTTGAATTTCTTGGAGCAAATCTTGAACAGATAGGCATCACATTGCCAGCAGCAAGTCCCAGTATCTGCATTTGCTAATGTAACATTATTCCATCTGGGGTCATATTTTTCCAGGATGTTTTGTGCTTCTATTTTTATCCCCTCCCACCCTTCCGCCTACCCACTTTTGACTCTGAAAAGACAAAGCATTCAGTAAAAGCATGTTAACTTTTTTTTTTTTTTTCCCCTTCAATCCTAAACGTGTCTCATAAGCACTCCTACCTGAAGGGACTTAACTGTAAGGGAATGTTACGCCCTCCTCACTGTCAAGGCTGAGTTAGTGATTTTTCTCTGTGGCAGTCCCTTTGGAGTCCTGCATTGGTGGCTGATGCTGCCTCCTGGTGATCAAGGGGGTGGGCCCTTCCATCACGCACTGCCCAAGGAAAAGAGGATCACTTGGAATCTTTGACATGAGCCTAGGCTCCAGCAGTTCACTGAGCACTGAGAGGATGGCCAGGCTGGAGTCTGTCTTCCCCACCTCTTCTGCTGTAGGCTACCTAGAAGGCTGCCCTTGAGACAGTGTCATACTTACCCAGTGCTTGACCACAATGGAGGCTTTTTTTACATGGCTGTTTGCTTATGAAAAGAGGTGCTCTTGAGAGGAAAGAGGCTTCTCACAGCCTTAGAAACCAGTCAACTCAAGTGTTTGGCCTGTAAGCTTTGTGACCTCAGATACGTCACATACACAATCCAAGAGCTTTGGTTTCCTCAGCTGTGAAAAATAAGGACAGTACCCCTACCTTCACAGAACTGTTGTGAAGATTGTAAGAGATTACTTAAGAAAGTGCTTGGTAAGTTAATGTAGAAGTAGAAGCCTCTGCTGCTTTTGGACAGGCCAGCTGAACAGTATTTGGGCAGGGACCATCAAAGCCGTCATTGGCTGAGTCTCTGGGCAGCAGCGCTCGCTGCCTGTATCTCGTCTATGCAGTAGTGTGTGCCTGAATCCACCAGATGCGTGAAAATCTGCCCAGATAAGATGTAGAAGTAGATGGTGGCGCAACTAGGATGGCCAGGTATCTTTCAGAGTCAGCCAGAACACCGTTAAGTGGGGAAAGTTATGAAATATGTGAGGGGGTCCTGCGAAATTAAGTTCAGGGACTGAGGTAGGCCTTGAAAGGCACTGCCTCGGTTGGTGCTGCCATCTCCCAGGGCCATGAGAAGGAGCTGTGTTATCAGTCACTTAGGCAGGCTGTAGGCAGAACCCGTGAAAGGGGATGGATAAAGTTTAAAAACTGTATTTTGTCCAGTTTTGAAGAATAGGCAGATACTACTCTCTTACAAATTACTGTGAAGGTAACTTCTGAAAAAACGTTCTAGAAACAAAATAAGCAAAGACCCGTTCCTAAACAATTATTCCAACGTATTACCTCTTCTCCAGTTTTTACCACTGATGTCTAAGCACAAAGAGGCCGAGCAGCTTGGGTGGCTTCTCAGGAGACAGTAGAGGCAGCCCAGCAGAGGGGCACAAATGCAGCCAAGGTCAGTCCCAGCCAGAGGTTCCCCGCTGTCCATGGGACTTGTGTTGGCAAATGGTACTATGCATGGCCTCTGAAGGACTTATCTGGAGTATCAATTTTCTTTAACCCAGTGGGGAGCTTAAGTGTAATGACACTGGTAATCCAGAGCAGAAAAATTTCTGATCCCATATACTTGGGAAACTAGAGCTTGCCTCGTGTTTCAAGAAGCAGCAAAGGAGGCCTCCTGTCCCTGTGTCCTGTGCTGCACATGACAAACCCACACACCCAGATCTGAGCACCTGCCATTGAAGTGGCTGCTTCCCACCACCTTCATTGAGACACCCTCCACCTTATGTGGCTTTTTCCCAGTTCTAATGACCAGGAAGAGGGCACCTCATCCTAGAGGGGCTGTGGGCAGGGGGGAGGGTGAAACTGCAGATGTCCTCCTGTGCCCAGACTCCAGTCTTGACAGCTGACTTCATCTCCCCTCTGGCACTAGGGAAGAGTTCAAATACTTGGGAGTTCTTGATTCTGAGGAAGAATTTTCTAGGAGGCAAAGTCTCACCAGGGAAGTTTTGCTCTAGCCCTTCGGTCCCAAGTCTAGTCCTCCTGGTAGGCCCTACTGGTCCCCAGTCGGAGTTCTGGAGGGCCGCAGGTGTGGGTACCAACCACTTCCCTGTTCCCATGGTGGTCAGAGGGCAGGACAGGCCTCGTCAGAGCCAGGTGGGGTTGGAGCAGCTCTCAGGAAGTAACGTGCTAAGTGCTTTGTTTGCTTTGCAGGGACAGCCTTTCAGCTGCACGTAGGTACTGGGGACACGTCTGCCCAACTGGACACTGCAGAGCTAGTGCATTTCCCCAGAGTGAAGATCAATACCCCCGGTTAAAAAAGAAATCATAAAAAATAAAAAAATTACCACACATATTGCACTTTTACCTCACGTTCATCTCACCGTCTCTTCAGAGGAGCCTGGCTGACGAGGCAATAAGGCTAATGATTATTATACAGTAGGTACACACTGCTGAGGCGAGAGACTGGTGAGTTAGTATTTTAAAGTGGCCTCTCATCAAGAGTGGTCCTGAGTTTTCTTAGTGTTACTTTAGGGTCTGTGAAAGCTGCTCAGAGGTCTCCAAGGGTCACTAGGTAGTGACCAGCAGAACAGAGGCAGACAGCAGACACCTGTCTGATAACAGAATCAGCCTCGGCTCACCAGCACACGTTTCTGGAAATCCACGCGCCTGTGGAATTTATTGGCTTCTGCTTAAGTGAGAGGAGCACACAGGAGCTTACACCAGAGGGTCCAGCCGCAGGGTTGCACTCTTCCCCAGGTGAGCGTCCACACCATGCCGCGCTGCTTCCCAGCTTTTCTGGCTCTTAACCTTCCAACAGCCTTTCCATCGGCCCTCATCTGTCACCTAACTTCTGCCACAGTGCCTGCTCAGATCACCTGGGCTAAGCGCTCGCGGCCCTACTGGGGGCAGGAGTTTATGCCAATCTGTCGCTGCCATTCCTCCAGTACTGAAAGGAACGGCCCTCAATTTCAATCTGGAAGGCATTTTAACTTCAGCAATATTACAGTGCTTCTGTAGCAAATTTTAGGAAAACATCCTCCTTCAGTCTACACAAATCAAACCTTGTATTATAGATGGCTTCTTTTGTAGAGATTTAGAGATCTTAATGAAATGATCTCTTAAATGATGCTCTGTTTGAAAAACAATCATCAATCTTAAGCATGAGGAGGAATAAACAATCCATAAAATGGATGTAATTCATTCTTCCTAGATTTTCACTGTGTGGTTAAATCACAAAAATGACACCCCCCACTACCCTCTCCTGCTGACTCCAGCAGAGTGCCTCTGGGGAGCGGCCTGGCACAGGAGGGGGGCCCAGCATGAGCAGCCTGGCTGCCACACACAAGCGTCTCAAGTCCCCAGCTCTGGCAGGGCTGGGACGGCCAGGACAGCTCTCAGACGCCCCGCTTCCCTTGCCTGCTTGGGTGCTGACTACTGAGAGGAAAGGCAACCGAAAGGTGTTTCTAGATGCAGCATCAGTGTAGTAGCTCTCTTCTCTGTGCTTTAAGGAAGACGCTTTGTGCTTAACGCATTCATCTGCTGATAGGACAAGCCACTCTAAAGGATAGAAATTATAGTTTTTATAAATAATATCGAATTTGTAACAGCTGGATGTTACTGTCCCAATTATAGTTGCTCATTCTAGGTAAATAGTTAATTAGCCATAGTATCTATTTTTCACTTTGACAAATGAATTTTAAGGTTTTTTTCTAGTAATATAAAATGTCTGGCAGATGATCTGCTTACATGGTTAACACATCTGTGGTTCTTGGAATATTGCTATTAATACGTGAACATTTCATTACAAGTCAGAACTTTTAAGGAAATTAAGAACACTGATTCCCACATGGTGGAAAACAAACTGAAGTGACTTTGGATTTAGCATTGACATAAATGGAGAACTGCTGGGTCTCTATAGAAAAAGAACTAAATCGTGACTGGGGGTATGGGAAGGCACAGCACTACCACTTCACATGAGACATAAAGGTTCATGTTTTGTATCTTTAAAATTTCTATGCCCTATATAAAACTGGTCAAATATCCAAACTCAATAAACCACTGACAACATACAATATAAAGTCAAAGAAATTACTACACTGAGAGGAAACAGGTCACCTTCTGGGGCCCGACTGCCCTCGCCCCACCACCACACAAGACTGCAGGAAGAGCGGTCTTCCCAGCTCCAGCCTCCACTGTGGTGAGTCTCCTGTCATCTACAGGGGACATCTTCAGAGCCCTGAGTATGATCTGACCCTCAGTAACCCAGAGACCCCTTGTGACTAGGTGTGTCACCTGCCCCCCAACAGACAGGAATGGATGTCTCTGGAGCCAGTGCCAGCTGTTAATTTAGTGGCCCCTGCCACCGCTCATGTTCCACAGCCTTGTGGCCATTACAGGGACAACCTGCATCAGCTACACAGAACTCAGGATCAAAGACAAAAGTATAGCTTTCCTTTATTCCTGTGTATTTCCTTACGGATTTTCCTAAGGTATTCTTGATCTGCCTTGAAGCAGTGTTGTTGCTTTGCTTCACTGGAAATATACTGCCTTGTTTTTGCCATACATATATAAAGGCATTGGCACACACCAGTCCAGCTTTCACCAAGCTTCACTCAATAGTGAAGTGCTGTAATTCTACATATAACCAGGGTTTTGTCTTACAAAAATTTTTTCTGCCTCCCTGGAGAGCTTGCTCCATTTTACTAAAGGCATGGGCTTCAGCCTACAACTATGTTCCAGCACTCGCTGCAGAGAACTCTGAGCCAGGCAGGGCCAAGAGGAAGCACATCCAGCCCAGCTAGGCCCTTGGGTTCCAGTTGGATGACTCAATTTTCCCCCATTAGGGAGAAAGCAAGAAAAAAGGCTTTAAATGTAAAACACTGGAATAAAAACAGAGATACAGTCTGCCTTCCCATGATTCCCCTCTCTTCCTGTGCCGAGATTAATTCACCAGGACGTACCCATTGTGTTGTGGATCCACAGCATCTAGCATTTCACAATCAAAGAGTCCCGGCAACTCAGGTAGGGCCAGCGGGTCGTAGCTGGAGGGGGCCTCCTGCAGTCCTGAGCTCCTGGGGCAGTCTGGGCCTGTGCTCTGCTGGGCTCCATCCACAGGGTACGCACAGGGAGCGGGGTAGTCTGGAGCAGAGGAGGTGGCACTTGGCAGCTCACAAGTCTGATAGGAGAATGGTACGGGGGTGGGAGCAGCTCCTGGCTGTTGTGGTGGCGGAGGAGGTGGTGGGGGTGGTGGCTGTGGCTGCAGCTGTGTGGGCAGTGGCGCAGCTGCCCGGCTAGGTGTGGAGGGCAGTGGCTGCAGCCGCATTTCCTCATACTGGCTGAGGAAAGCGCTGTACTGCATTTGCTCAGAGGAAGGCTCCAGGACGGGGCCCAGGGGCTGGGGCAGGCTGAATGGTGGGGGCTGCTGAGATGAAGCTGGAGTCTCCTGGTGGGGAAGGGGCAGCTGCTGACTCGGTGGAGAGTAGGAGCTCTCAGCTATCTGCATCTGATTGAAATACGCCTGCAGCTGGGACTGCTTCTGGAGGAAGAGTCGCTTCTGCTGGAGCCTATATCAGCAACACCAAAGGAGAATATTTTAAATCTCAAGTAACATTTTAACATAGATCCAGTATCAGGCATTAGCTCAGGGCTGCCACTGCTCTCTTCCCATGCAAAGGGAAGGTGGGACAGGCCATGGCTTTCTGAAACCTAGTTTCACCACTGCCCCTCAGTGCTAAGTGAGCTTGACTGCACGTTCTCTCCCTTGCTGAGCTTGTCGCCCTGTGAAGCCAGAGGCTAATTCCTCATCTGGGCTGATCAGAGGGGCAATAACGCCTTGGCCTCCGTGGGTGTCTGGAGGTTCATGGGTCATGGCCAGTCTACCTCGGCCAGGCTCGAGGGCATGGACACTGGCAAGACAGGAGGAGGCCTTCTTAGCAGTCTGACCCGCTCTATCTGCTCTCGGCCAGTACTGACTTTTAAAGTTCAGGTCTTGTCATATCCCAGAGCACTAAGTGCTAGAAGAGAAGAAGCCCATCAGAGGGTTGCTGTGGCCTGACAGCTGTACCGCGCGGATTCTGGAAGAGCAATCATGCCGAGGACTTCAAATACTGTGGCATATTCGCCTGCGTTCCCAGCTGGGGCCAACACGGGTGGGAGTGGATAGTGCACCAGCACTCCCAGGCGTTCTGTGAAGCAAGCAACTCCACTGGCCAAAGGCCCCTCACCTGTGCTCTTGCAGCTGCTGTTCCAGGCTCCGCGGCGGCTCTTTACAATAAAGCTGACAGGTGTTCTGGGCCTTTGACAGAAGGCTAGGTTTCTGGAAGAGCAGAGAAACAATACAAACATAGCAAGGTCAGCGTCCATGGCGCAGTCATCAGCGCGCTTCTGTCTGAATCCATATAGGTGGCAGAGACTGAAATTTCTCACTGAGGCCCTGGAGGGGCATCTGGACAGCTGTCTAGGGCAGTCTCAACTCTGATCTGTTTTCTACTTCTAAAAGTTCTCCAGGACTATGAGATGAGAAAATGAGACTGAGATCTTACTAGCACTGGCTTGAGCACATGCTCAAAGAACAGTTCATTCCTTTGTTGTTGTTTTGGAGTATTGGAGATTGAACTCAGGACCTTGCGCTTGCCAGACAGGCGCTTAGCCACTGAGCTATATCATTGGCCCTGTGAACTGTTTATTCTTAATACGATCTATGTCATGTCACTTTTCAACATTTTCGTGTTCCAGAGAAGACAGTTCAAGTTAACATTTTCCAGACTTAGATTTCCATCTTACTCACTTAAGGATAAAATCAGAAGCCAGGAAGCCAGGGGCCCCTTTCTACCACTCAGCAGTGTGCCCTTCCCAAGGCCCACAGACCGATCCTTTCCCAGCAGCAGCACAGAGCAGTCAAGTGGGAACACATTTTGAAGAATAAGCACAGAGCCAAGCCTCCTTGTCTACAGAAGCAAAGCAGCTGCCCTAAGCAAAGGCCACGAGGCACAGCCCTCCGCTTCGCAAGGGGAGGACTCCGCAGGGCACAGCTGGCTGCCTGAGCACGCCCCACCTGAAGCCTGTGCGGCAGGTACTGAGTTTCCAGGCTTTGCCGCTGGGCAAGCTGAGGATGCACACTGCTAGGCAGGGTGGAGACATTTTCCTGTGGCTGAGGAACTTCCTCCTGAGGAGCAAGGGAGTGAAAACAACGTTTCAGGTTTCAGTTCTTACTTAGGATAAGCACCTTCACTAATGACCAAGAGGAATCTCAACTCTGTAAGACATAATACTAAAAGTTTTTATATAATTAGTATATAAAAGGTTATTTTGTGGGCAATTTATACATGCATTATCTATAGTCAAGAATTACCCAGTCACGATTAGGAGAGAGGTTTCGTGAGCAGGAGGCCACTCCTTTCATGTGGGCTTTGAGTAGTACAAATGTCCTTGAGGCACAGAAAACAGTTTCAACATCTATTGTCTAAACAGCAAGGTTTATTTCATTTTGGGTATGAACCATCCACACAGTATTTAATCAAGTGCGCATCAAAAGCAATGTCAAGATGCTTCTCCTTTGGGTGCGTATGACTCTTCACTTGCGTGGATGTGTGGGGGAGGGGCCAGGGAGGCTGAGAGCCATTCAAGTGGAGTCTGCGCCACGAGCCGCTATCGGCTTGCATGTGTCTCAACCTCGAGCTGATGCTGACCACCTGGGCGCAGAGTCAGGACAGCAAGGCAGGCTCAGGCTGTGGGCCTTCCAAAAGTGGGTGCGTGTCCAGGACAGGCGGAAGTCCTCCAAGTGTAAACCATTTTCTTTCTGGAAAAACTTACACCTCACACTCACAGAGCCATGGGAGGAGGGGCCCAGTGCACCCACCTGAGAGCAGCTGCTAGCGAGGTCTTGGAGCTGGGGGGTAGCTGAGGCCAAGGCAGGGTCAGCTTCTGACCCTATTTGTTCATATAACAACTGCACTTTGTTCAACTCCAGAATGCCTTTGGTTCTAGCAAGATTCTGAAGATGTTGTCTAAATGCTACAATTCCTGAGAAAAAGTACAAAGGCCAAAGAGTAAGTACACACGAGTCTTTTAGTGATCATAGGTCCTCACCAACATAGCCATAACCCCCTTTCTCCTTCCCCACTACCACAATATGAGAGCTGTAAAAGACAGAGGAGAAATGCATTTACCTTGGGTGAGGGAGGTATCCGACGCCCTACGGCCTTCTCTGAAGCTCACCGGTGACCTATTGTGGACCTCTCGTTTCTGGGAGCTTAGGGCCTGCATGGCTGGGTTGGTAGGTCTCAGGCTTACGAAGGGTGATGTCATGTGGGGAGAGGGCTGGTTGGCTAACATGATATCCTTCAGGGCAGGGTTATCCTCCAGGAAGTTCAGCTCCCTCTGCGTGGACCCCATATCGTACTCAGAGTCCACACTGCCAAGGGATGGGCTGTCACTCACGGAGAAAATTTTTCCTTTAAGAGAAAACAAGACAGCAACTGCATCATCTTTGAACACAGGATACACAGTATAATAAGCTATACTCTTGATAGTAGCAACATCCTTAATCTCCAATTAAAAGGTCCTTTCAATTGATGCACACCTGTAGGTCCTGCTGCTTGAGAGGCTGAGGCAGAAGGGCTGCTTGAGCCCAGTTTAGACCAGCCTGGACAATGTGGTGAGATTCCGTCTCAAGAAACCTCCCCCAAAACCCAAAACTAAACCTCTTGTTCAGAGCTAGAGAAGTAGTTCTGTAGTAGAGTGCCTGCCTAGCATGTGTAAGGTCCTGGGCTCAATCCCTAGCACAGGGAAAAACCAAGACCAAAATTACTCCCCACCCCCAAAAGCTCAAACCTTTCCATATCCATTCTCAGGTCAATTTAATCATCTTCAAATGTAGTGGTGGGGGAAACCCCCCAAAACCGCACCCAGGAGATGCAGCTTACAGCTCTTTTGCTCCAAAAAAGCCACAGCCTCCAAAGAAATACATTATATGACTGAGACTCCCCAGGGGTGCGGACACAGACTTTGCTGCAATCTGTTAGCTGCTGAATAAGATACAGAGCAAATCCAGGAACTGGGCAGTATCATTACTACTTCCTAGAATAGGCCACGAGATGATGCTGCGGAAAGTTTTCTTTAAAGACAGGGTCTCAAGTGTGCAGCGCAGCCCGGCCTTGTTCACGGCGGTGCACCCTCCGCCTCCTGGCGCTGGCACTGTAGCTGTGTGCCACCCCACCACTCCCGGCTCAAGCTTTAACCTGGCAGCTCTCTGACCTCATACCTGCTCCTGGCACCACGACCAACTGGTTGGTCACCTCTGACAGAGTATGCCGTCTCTGCCCACTGCGTGTGGTCTGGAAGGCCTCGAAGGCGTGCCCGGGCTCTTCCTCAGCCTCTCCTTCAGTCTCCAGCCCTTCGTCGATGGAGGTCTCCATCATGCTCCCGGGCAGCGACTGGCAGCCCTTCCTCACCAAGACTGGAGGCACGGGGTCAAGCAGACAGCCATTTACCTGAAATGGCACAGGGGTGAGAGGACACAGGAAGATGTTAGAAGAACCCTCAAAGGAAAGAACTCCAGGACTTATGGGGAATTAAACATTCAATAAAATATTGAACATGTACATCTTCATGTCTAATGGCAACACAAAGCAGGGCACCTGCATCCTTGAGGTGCAGGCCCATGAGGTCCCAACCTGGCACTGTCACCCTGTCTCTGCGAGTCATCATTATTAGAATATTTTTAATGGTTTCCAGATGAACAGCAGTATATTAGCTTGAGGCCTACCCATTTTTTTTTAAAAAAATAAGAGAAATGGAAAGGGAGGAAGATGAAAATGTTCTTTTCTGCTTAAGGACATGGCCTACAGCTAAGACAGTAGTCATCAGAATTCTTGAAATTTTCAACCACAAAAAATATCAGAAGGTTCTAGACATTCTGTTTATAATTTAAATACCTGCCCATTTGATTTAGTCTTTAATTGGCTGTGTGCACAAGGACTGGAAATTCTGAATTCTGCAAAGACAGACTGACACAAGAAGAGTTAAAAAAAAAAACCTCACATGGCAAACAGCCCAAGCCTTCCATTACAGAATAACAAATGACTCACAGGCCCCAAATTCCAGCAGAGGTTAATGAGCCCCAGCGCGCGCGGCACGCTCTGCTCAGCAGTACACACATCAGCTATGGTTCCTGTCCCACAGGGACATGCTCAGCCAGTGAGCACTGTCTTGCCAGGTGGCTGCCAAGCAGACCAACCCCTGGTGGCAGGCAGAAACGCCACACCAAGGGGAGCTGCGCTTTCCAGTTCTGCTGGCTGGTAAGAATGCCAAAGAGGAGGCAATTATGTAGCTCATTACCTTAACTATTCCCCTGTGGAAATCCATCCGGTTTCCCCCAAGCACAGCTGCTCAGGAACAGCCAGCACGGCGCACCTTCACCTGGGACACGCTGGGGAGCACTACTGTTTCCTTTGGAAGCAGAGCAGCTCATGTATGCAAGAGGTGACGTGGGGCATCCCTGTGCCTGGCACAGGACACTTTCCTTTATGGCAACCACTGGAAGGCATGCAAGGCTCTGTACTTGGAGAGGGAAAGTTGGGTGACTCTGAGCCTTTGTGCTTGGGGGAGGGGATGTGCATTCTCTGAAGATGGTTCTGGGGCAGAGCCCTGACTCGGGTAAGGTGGCTGGTGCATGGTAGGCGATAAATGGGGAGCAGCTGCTTCAGAGGAGCAGTGGCTCACGCTTCCTTTCCCAAAAAGATCCAGGATCCCCCCAGTGTCAGGAAACAAAAATATGCAGCCGAGTGTGATGGCGTGCACCTGTGATCCTAGAACTGGAGGCTGAGGCAGTAGGATCTCTGTAAGTTCAAGGCCAGCCTGGGCTACATAAATGAGTTCAAGGGCAGCCTGCACTACATAATGAGGCCCTGCCTTAAAAAAAAAAAAAAATTAAAGAATTCAATTTCATCCCAGCACAAACAGAAAATAATGATTTTTTTTTTTCATTGATCTAACTTTTCTAGGCTGGAGAGAGAGCTCAGTAGAATAAGTGCCTGCCTGACCTAACTTCTCCTGGGACAGTGAGGAGACAATGCTATGTTTGATAATGAGTAAGAAATCTCCCTGGGTTGCTCCCATTAACAGGGGTGGAAACCTTCAGGCATGAGTTATGGTTTCCAGAGGCAGCTGATGACCATCATTCCAGCTTTGCTGTGAATTTACCCAGACACTTGCTGTAACAGGAGCCTAAACTCAGCTCTGGGATTTTCTGACTGAAATATTGGGCTGATCTATCTAAAGAGGTAACCTAGGGCCTGCCAGACAGCTCAGCGGACTAAAGCGCCTGCTTACGCAGGTGCAGAACCCATTGTGGATCCCCAGCACCACATGCTGCACTAGCCCCACCCGCACAGCATGCTGAGACTGTGACTGAGACTGGGAGTGGTGGCGCGCGCCTATAATCCCAGCTCTTGGGAGGCTGAAAACAGGAGAATCACTATGAGTCCGATCTATGTAGTGAGACCATGTAGACCCTGTACTAAACACATTTTAAAAAAGAAGTTTAAAGAGGTAACCTAAAATGCTAGAGATAACATCTTTTTACACTAGGAAATAATTGAGGCTGTTACAAATTATATAATTTAAAAATACACAGGTGAGGGCTGGACGAATAGCTCAGCAGATTAAAGGGCCTGCAAGCAGGCACAGGGGGTGGGTATCTATAATCCCAGCTCTTGCGAGGGTGTAAACAGGAGAATCACTAGGAATCCGATCTAGTAGTGAGACCCTGAACACCCTGTAAACTCTTCCCTAAAAACAAACAAACAAAAAACCCACCATAGGTGAAATGTACACTTCTAAATATCTTTTTTTCGTCTTTCCTTAAAGCTCACTTCTAAAAAACCTCATATAGAACACATACTATACAGGCAGGAGTGAAATCCTCAGGGATGCCAGTGCCCACTAAATGAGCCCTTGGGTGCCGTCAGCCTGCAGCATGAGACTGGCAGCATGCCATGTACTGTGCGCTTGTTTCTCCCATGGTCCTTGCGTGCACGCTCGCCCTCGAGGCCTGCATCTGGGTCTCTGAAGGAGTGGTGTCTGACCCCACATGATTAGCATCCTTACAGGAAAGGACACCAATAGCTTAATCCTGGCTGCTGCCTGGGTACACAAAAGGCTATGTGAGGTTTTCAGACCCAGTGAGAAGGTGACATCCAAAAATCAGAGGAGGACCTCATCAGAAAGGCAACACCTACAACCTTGACCTTGGGCTTCTCAGCCTCCGAGCTGTGAGAACCCTAATTTCTGTTATTTAACCTACTCAGCTGTGCTGTGTTATGGATACAGCAGATCAAGGCATAGTACTAGAGAACGAGTCTGGAGGCTGGGAAGGGGCAGCACATTTGGCACACACAGAAGAAGTTCCGTACGCTGAATCATCTCCCCATCACTTGTTATTTTGGTTATTTAAAACTTCTAGACTGGGCATGGTGGTGCGAGCCTGTAATTCCAGTGCTTGGGAGGCTGAAAACAGGAGACTCATGAGTCCAATCTGTGTAGTGAGACCCTGTAGACATTGTACTAAGTACAACAGAATAAAGTAAAATAAAAATAAAACTTCTATGAAGCTTAGTTTCTTTCATTTGTCTCTCTCTCCTTCCTTGCTTGCTTTCTTCTTTCTTTCTTTCTTTTGAGCTAGGGACAGAGTCTTTGCTCAGCCTGACCTTGAATTCAATAGAGCGCCCAGGTTGGCCTCAAACTCAGAGTAACCCTCCTCGCTCCAGCCTCCTGAGCACTAGGATTACAGGAGTGGGCCATGTGGCATATTTCTTGAGCAACAAGAATGTTTAATAATAAACATTTTAAAGTGTTAGAATAAAGATGCAATAAATTTTGTTTGAGCCACGGCCTTGCTGTAAGTCCACAGTGGCCTTGAGCTGACTATGTAGCCCAGGGTGGCTCCGAGTTCACGGCAGTCCTGCCTCAGTGTCCCAAGTGCTGCTGGGATCTCAGGCGTACACCACTATGCCCAGCTCCGAACACTACAACAACTTTAAAAATGTATTTATACCATCTTGAAGCAGGTCAAACAACCAGGTGAAGAAGCAAAGCCCTGAGTAACATCAATTTTAGAAATACATTTTTTTCTTTATGTATTTAGTATAGGATCTATACAGATCGGACTTGTAGTGACCCTCCTGTTTTCAGCTTCTCAAGCGCTAGAAATACATCTTAAAGAAATACAAGTGTAGTAAAAATTTAGATTAAAAAGATACTCATGTTAAGCATATATAAAGATTCAAAAAATGGAAGTATCTGATGTCCAACCAAGTGAGAGCAGTTACATAAGGGATGACTAATACCCTGTGTTAGGGGTTGTTAAAGCTCATATTTCAAAGAACATTTCATGACTCTGGTAAAAATGCTCATGGAAGGTTTGTAAAGGAAGACACAGAATTACTTATGACTGAATGCAGTGTTCGCTTCAGTCTCCCTACTCCTGAGGAGTCCTACCCCTACCCACCAAGTCATCTGCAGGGTTGTGCAGTGCACCCTTCTCTTTGGGTAATGACATTAGGGAGAAGTTTTGCTTTATCCCTCTCTGGATTTTTCATTCATGACTATTACAGGCTTTATTTTTCAATTAAAATTATAATTTGGATTAAAAAATTTAAATTTAGAAGTAAAACAGAAGGCCTGGGGGTATAGCTCAGAGGTAGAGGGTGTACAGAAGGCCATGGGCTCAATCTCTAGCACCACTAGAAAGAAAAAAAGAAAAGAAAGAAAATAACAATGAAATTTCTCCCTTAACACCTTAGAGGCTAATGCTTATGACATTACTAAGAGTATCACGTTTCCTTTCAGAGTTTCTCTCATATATACTACTTTTATAATGAAAAGTTCTTAAGGGTGTAAGGAGGCTATGAAAATGTTACCTTGGAAAATTCATCTTTTAAAAAAAATATTTATTTATTTATTTGGTATAGGATCTCGCTCGGACTCATAGTAATGCTCCTGTCTCTGCCTCCCCAGCACTGGGACTGCAGGCATGCACCACCACACCCTGTTTCAGTGACCCGCATGGTGTGGGGCCTGCATGGAATGTGGTACCGGGGAACGAACCTGAGGCTTTGTGCTTGCCAGCCAAGTGCTTAGACCGCTGAGCTATCTCCCCGGCCAGAAAATTCTCTTTATGATAGTCTATAATATACTTTTAAAAAGATGTGTGTGTGTGTGTGTGTGTGTGTAAAATCCATTATTTACAAAGAATCCATCATGGAAGGAAGGCCTCTGTCTGTGTTACCTGTGGGTTTCAGGTATAATTCAGACCTCATTCTTACCCAGCAATGGGTGACTTTCTCAGAAAGGTGATATTTGTAAAATACAAATGTCCCAAAGCAAAGTTCCATTTTGATTCCCTATGGAATGTTACTGACAGTTTTAAGAGTGAAAGCCTTCTGGGCTAGAAGGAGAAGTAAATTCTTTTTAAAGTACACGATGCTTATCTAAGACTGAACACACAAATGAATCAGCAATACGTGCAGCAAGGAGGCCCCTTTAAGACACACGTGAGCGCCGCAGCACATGCACACGAGCGATCGGAACAAAAGCAGCTGCGTCTCAGGGGTCTGCATGCCTTTTCGTAGGAGCACACAGGAGGAGGAGGGGGTGGCAGGCATCTGTGCTGGCAAGAATGAAGTGGCCCACAGTAGGACCAGTGGGTGACTGCAGCCCGGCGGGGTGGCACGGTGGCACTGCCAGCGTGGGTGGCCAGCTCCAGAGTGGCACTGTTCTTCTGCAAATGCAAATATACCATCTAGCTGCTGTCTGTATCTTGCACAGAATCATTCATTTCCTGTCTGTTTCCTAGTTACTGTAACAATCACAAGCTTTAAAAATAGTTTGCCCTATATAATACAGCAGACAGTGCCCAATCTGTGTCTCGGGATGGGTGCCCTCACGTAGAAGACTTTGGCAGACTGCATTTTAATTTTCTCGAGAGAATCAGATCTTCAAAATAAATGAATTATGTTGCCTTTGTTTATATCTAAATTTCTGAGCAGGAATGTAACAGTAATTTGTAAGGTAATTTAGCATCTAAGTAGTCACTGGCAGAGAAAACAGACCATCCCCAGGGAGGAGGTTTGTCCAGGGGGCTGGACACCTGCCGCCTACCCCTGTTAGCAGCTCGGCTGAACACCCCCTGTGGAGGGTCTCCTGTCCTGTTCCGTGGCCACTCTTCTGGCCCAAATCCTCCTCCCTGGACACTCACACCAGCCTCCTGCTGCCCCGTTCCGGTCTTCTTGCATCCTGTGCTGCTAGGAAACCACATGGGCCGACTTTCGGGAGCACAGCACACACACAGCGCGACTTTGTTCAAATGTCTTCAGTGTCGCCTACTACCCTAACACCTGCCTCTCTCTAATTGTCTCAGCTGATGCTCAAACACGTACCCACGCTGACAGCACCCACCTAGAGAACAGCGCAAAGCGCCCTACCTGCCACTGAGAGCGTGCCCATCCAGTGCTGCTGGGTGCAGCTTCCCTCTGCATGCCCTTTCCCACAAACTGAACAACTGCTCTGCTTTAGATGGACTGGGAATTCCTTTAAGTGATTTTGCGTGGGGTTTTCACTCATTCTCAAAGATCTTGGTTCTACCCACATCTTCATTCTCTACTCTGACAGTTAACCCTAGCACCTTCCCCACCAAACAGTGCTCCCCACATGTGCATCTCGTCCCACTTGAATTTATGGCTCCTGATGGGACCAATCACATTTTATCTGCTATTAATTTCTTCCACACCTAGCATGCTGTCTTTAATTATGTCTAATACTCCTTTGGCTAGATCACAGTCTAGCAGACTGTGAAGCAGTATTCATATCTGACTCATCTTTTTAGCACCTAAAGAGGATTAACGCAGTATACCGATACTTAACTGAATATTTAAATCTGTCCTTAACCCTCATGTATATACAATCAAACCTCACAACGGTCTCACACAGTTCGTATTCTCATTTCACGAGAAAACTGATATTCATAGAGAATGATCGCCCTGTCCAAGTTCGCAGCTTCCGCAACCTGAAGACCCACTCTTCTATGACACTCTCCCACCCCCAGGTAAGACTTCTGTGTAACTCCTGATGCTAAGTACATATGCACATTCTAGGATGTAACTCACATCCACTGAGTGAGAGGCCGTCTTCTTCCATAGCCTAAAAGCCAACTGTGTAGAGTATAAGGAAAATACCTCCTTTGAGCATGCCCAAATAGGACACAGAGAAGATACTTAGTTGGCCCAAAAGACAGCCCATCATTTTGTATCTATAGTATTCTCATCAGAGGTGAATAATAAGATAGAAAGCCCAATTTAGTGGAGTAGGTAACATTTTTGTTCTCAAAGTTACAATTTATATATAAAAAAGACAAACCCAAGCTCTTGTGAGGGACTAAAAACTTGAAACGAGTGTCATATTCTTCTTTTTTTGTGTGTGTGGTACCAGAGATTGAACTCGGGACCTTGCACTTCCCAGGCAAGCGCTTACCCCACTGAGCTATTTCTCCGACCCTGAAACTTGAAAAGAGAAGGGTCTCGTTGAGGAGGGACAAAGAAAGAGGGCCCAGAGGAGTGCACATGCCATCTGACAAGCTACATAACTGTTAGACTGCTAAAACACGGGTGAGAGTTCAGTTTGGGGCACTGTCCTTAGATTCTCTCCCACAAAATCGCTATGTCTGACTGACTCAAGGAAACAGCAGAGTTCAACAGAGCCAAAGCACAAGCACCGTCTCTCACACGTCCACCCGTACCTTCGGAGTGTCAACGCTCTCTTCTTCCATGAAGGCGGCTTCTGCCTGACAGCTGGATGCCGGAAATGAGAAGGCCTCCACAGTGGATGCCTGCGACAGGAGGGTAGATCGCATCAGTCTCATGTTCGGCGAATGCATGGTCGCTGGGAGTCCCACAGTTTGTGCCTGCAAATACAGCAAGAACAGACAGCATGACAGCGTTAATAATTTCTCTATGACAGTTTTCAGAAGAAGAGTCATTTTTTTCCCTGGGGCAATTAAAAGATATTTATTGGAAACTGCAGAAAAGATTTGATGAGATACATACAAAGATAGGTATTGATTTGATGTAGTCACAGCCATCAAGGTATTTTGAAAAATGTTGCAGACAATTTGATTCCTGTCCCATGATGAGAGATGTAATTTTCACACAAGTGACAAGAAAGCCAGTCACTGTAAGAACAGACTTTGTTTTAACAAACAAATCCTTTTCTTTAAACACATGACCTGGAAAGATGTAAATGGGAACAGAAAAGTCTCTGCCTACAGAAGCTCGCCTCTGAGTGGGACAGACACAGACAGGTCCACCTACGTGCCTGCACTAGCTACAGTGCCAGACATGATGAAATAAGTATATGCTTGCTCTCTTGCTCACTCTGAGAGGTGACATGGTATCTATTTCTTGGCAATGGTGTGTACAAAGAAGAAAAGAGCAACAACAATCACTTGAAGGTGACAGGGATGCTTTTCCTTTGAGGAGATCCACAGTTTTAGCAGACCCTGCTGGCGCAGGGGAAGGAGAGATGCTTATTGATACTTAAGTTATGTTCCTGAAGTTCACCTACACAGAAAGCTCCAGGAGGTTTTAAGGTCACTGTCTTGTGTCTTTGGTTGCCTCCTCTAAATAAACATTACGGGGCTGGCGGGATAACTCAGCCGTCTAAAGCGCCCGCTTGGGCAAACTCAGTCAGGCACAGGGGACCACAGCACCACATGCTGCACCAGACCTGCCCTTAAGGCAGCCTGAGCCAGCCAAAAATAAAAAAAATAATAATAATTTTGCTTTAAACAATTTATTTAACTTAAATGAACTTGTATTTGTTTCTGAAGTGACTTTCATTTATTTTGATAAATCTTTTCCCCATAATTTACAAATCTTCAAGCCAATATAAATGTTTGAATATTTGGGTATGCACCTGCATAATACTTTAGCAGTATCTTGCAGCAAGAAAAACACTGAAGAATGAAGACTAGACACAATTACTAGGTACAGTGAAAATCTGCTGCAAGTATTTCTGAGGTAAGGAGGCACCATTTCTATTCATTTAAGAAAACCACCCTTACAACACAGGATGATTTTATTTTTACGTAGACCTAGAACACTTAAGCTGTCAATTAGGAGCTGAATGGCAGAGCAACACCCCCAATTTATGCCATGAATTCATAGGGAGTAGGTTCCAACAACTCAGGTTCCTTCCCATTGGTCCTCACAAAGTGTGCTTCTCTGGGAGGGG
>NDGM011017502.1:0-10164 GCA_002564305.1 Octomys mimax | reverse complement strand
ATTGAACTCAGGCCCTTGTGTTTGCCAGGGAAGCACTTATTCCACTGAGCCATCTCCCCGGCCTAAAGCTTAGACCACTGAGGTGTCTCCCCACCCCGATTCTCCTGGTTACAGCCTCCCAAGAGCTAGGATTACAGGTGCACACCACCACGCCTAGTCTTAATGGCTGCCGCAGTGTGCCCTGGGGGTGGGGCTGGCATGGCAAGCCCGGGGATTGAACCCCTGGCCTCTGCATCTGCTTGCAGGTGCTCCAAGCCTCTGAGCTAGTTAGCTGGCCCTTGAAGCTTTTTGGTACCTTGAAAATTTTGTTTTTGTATATTCTATTCACTGTATTTCTCCACACTGTATTTTGCTTTTTGGGTTCTTTATGGTGCTGTGAACAAATTTTAAAGTTTTATGTGAACACATTTTCCATCTGTTATATTTATAGCTGTTAGGTCCTGCTCTAATTTAGAAAGCTCATTTAAATAAAAATTAATACTTTCTCACTATAAATAGGTAAGCACTATTATCCTTCCCATGTTGCACATGTAGAAATTTAGGTTACATAAGGTTAAGCCATCTTCCCAAGGTGACACAGCCAGTTAATTTCAGAGGGAAACTTGAACCCAGACATTCTGACTCCAAAATGCATGCTCTGAATAATTACGTGTATATTTTAATGGTCTAAATTTCAATATTGACATGAAACTCTTTGGCATTATCTACTTTCCTGTTCTATTCATATGCTAAGCCTATGCTTTTAAAATTACTGCACCAGTGGGGCCGGGAGATGGCTCAGTGGAATAAGCGCTTCCCTGTCAAGTGCAAAGGCTTGAGTTCAATCCCAGGTCCACCAAAATAATAATAATAATAATAATAATAATAATAATGATAATAATAAAAATAAAATTACTGCACCATACCATGTTGATATCTTGCAGGACATCCTTTTATATTTATTTAAATCCTTTCTTACCCATTTATTTCTACTTTCTATTTAGAGTACGCTGTGCAGTTATCTTGTCTAGATTAATCAAATTCCTGTTGTCATCTGATTTCATACACTAATTTGGAAAATAATGTTCTTACAACGTTAGAGAATTTTTTCCATAGGAACAGAATCTATTGATTTTCAATTTTGTAAAATGCTGCCTTATAATATTTTAGAGATTTTTCTTTAAAAGTTTTGTTAACACATTGTTTCTTATTTTAAACTTCTTTTAGAAATTAAGAGTATGGAAAGCCTTTTAGATTTTCTTTTAAAAAGAAGGATATAAAATTATTATTCAGGGCTGGTGAGATAGCTCAGAGGACTATGTGCCTGCTTCGGCAAGCGCAGGGACTGGAGTTCAATCCTTGACACCACATGCTGTGCTGACCGCACCCCTGGGCACACTGAGACTGCCACCAAGACTGGGTATGAGGTGCACACCTGTAATCCCAGAGCTGGGGAGGCTGAAAACAGGAGAATCACTACAAGTCCCTACTGCCTAGTGAGACTCTGCAACAAATACATCAAAAACCACAATTGTTATGGAAATTAATAAAAAAAGAAAGGAAAAGTTCTTGAGTATTTTCTGAATCTACTGATATACTAGCTAAATTTTACATATGGTGCAGATGTGAATTAATTCCTTCAGTTGGATGATTTTTTTCTTTTTAACATTTTCTTTTCCTTTTGCATTGTGAAATATAATAAAGTGATAATCAATTTACATGATTTTGTAAAATCATGTAACTTCAACATTGTTTCAGTGACTACAAAATACTTGCTGGGAAGCAAGATGTCAGCACTGTACAGCCATTGTCATATTTTGTTAACTTCACCATATTTAAAAGATAAAAATCACATACTTTGAAGGTCATTGATGGTGTAAGACATCAAAACACCACAGAATATTTTGTTTGAAACACTCACATGCACACACGCATTTCCTTCACAAATGCGAGGAACAAAATTAGGAGGGCAACATATTGATGTCAGGCATCTTAGTGTCTTTTTGAGCAAGAATATTTTACCAGAAATTGAGTGAGTATAAAAGCAGATTTTTGCAGAAAATAAAACATGCTACCTTTGTAGACAATCTTAAAATCGATAATGTTGGGCTGGTAAGACAGCCCAGCAGTCCAAAGCTTCTGCTTGGGCAAGATTAGGCAAGTGCAGGGATCATGGTTCAATCCCTGGCACCACATGCTGTGCCAGCCCCACCCTCTAGGGCAGCTTGAGCCCACTACAAAAATAAAATAAAATTAAATTAAATAAAATTTAAAAATGATAATGTTTCTATACATTGAAAAACTCTTCACTATAACCTTATGATATGTGACATAGTCAGGGTTTAGAATTTTATTTATGTTGAAGAGTAAATTTACTAAAGTCTAAGTTGATGCCAAATTAGGAGACCGCATAATAGAAAAAACAAAAGAAGACAAAAGTGATTTTGTAACTACATGTAAAGCTTAACTTTCACTCCCATTGGAAGCACCTAGAAAAATCAATAAAAGACAAATAATGGGAAAAAAGAGAGAAAAAAAGGCTCTTTTTTTTTTTTTTTTTTTTTTTNTGGCTGAACCAAGGATTGAACTTAGGCCCTTGCGGTTGCCAGGCAAGCACTTATTCTACTGAGCTATTTTCCCAGCCCCCCAAAAGGCCCCCATAATCCACAATGGACAAAGTACCTAAAAGTGCACCTTGATTTGGTATAATTGTTGTATATGTTTTATATGATTTTTATCTTGTTTGCTTGGCTTTTAATCTGTATATAAGATAATTAACTCCATAAGTTAAATAAGTGAATTGGAAGACATTAAAAGAGGAGGGGTGGAGGGAAGGGGAAAGAAAAGAATTGAGATATGTTACACACATGTACCCATTCCCTGCAATGAATGTAATTATTATGTACTTCAAACATGTATGAATAAAAATTAAAAATTAAAGAAGTCTGTTTTAACTAGTCTTTTCAATCAGATATTTGTGAGGATAAACTAAAGCATCATCGAATACCTGATATTAGGAATCTTGACACCCTACATGTCATGACTGACATTGTACACAATATGTGACAGTAGTCTCACAGCTGAAATTAGTAAATTAGTACTATTCTTTTTTTCTTTCTAAAAAGTTTGTTTTAAAGAGTGTACAGTAATAGCTGATATGACATTAGAAATGATACACATTTAGAAGAGGAAGATGGTAGGTATTGAAGCACGGTTTTTGTATTACACATTGCTGTTCTCAAAGTAGTTGCTTAGATCACAGATAGTAGCATACAGAATTAGTCAGGGTGAAAATTCTACACATTAACTGCTATTTTCTAAAAACTGATGGAGATTTTTAGTACAATCACTTCAGTCATCCTGGATATATACTTGCATGTTTTTCCTCTAAATTTTTTCTTTTTTTTCCATAATTTTATTGAGAAACAAATAGCAATGAGACAGTTTCAAATCAAATTGGTAGGACAGTTTCAATAATTAACACATTGCGTACATTCTTCCTAGTGGTTATTTGTTGTACAAGATGCATGAACTAATTCTCTTGAACACTTAGTGGACACATATTTAGGACTGAAAGAAAATAATGTATATATTATTTTCTGGGCTTTTGGGAAAGTAGGCTCCCTATCCCCCTCTTTATCTTAAAGGCAATCTAAAGTGGTGCCGGGCAGTTTACAACACTTGAGAACACTTTGTAGCTTTTCTTACACTCGTTACCTTGTACCCAATTCGGAGCAAGGCAGTGCAACTTACACTCCTCCGTGCACATTGCTATGCAGGTGACGTGGAATGCACTGGTGGGCACCGAGGAAGGGACAGCGTCAAGAGCAGAACTTGTGGCAGCCTGGGAGCACCATGGGTGTGACCTCCTCTTTCCTGGGGCGGACAGCGACCTTTCCTTGCTGTAATTCTGGTGGTCGTGCTGTTTGCTAGTGCATGTTCAAGCACTTGTGTGTCCCAACAGTGGAGTGTGAATGCTGCTCTTTAGAATCCGCTTGGCCGCTGCCATCTCTGGTTCAGAGTAGCAACCTCTACTTTACCTCTGTGCCTATCCTTTAATTTTTGTGTGTAAGTGTTTTCCACATTTAAATTATATGATTCTGCTTTTACAGGGGGACAGCACATCTGTTTCCCATAGGTGGTTAGAAACTTGTAAAGCTACAGCCCATAGTTTGATGCACAGCCCAGATTCTAACGTAAGGCTTTGCAAATTGTAAGCATTTGTAACTAACTTGGCCAAGGTCACTCGGCTAGGACGATGCTGTTCGATCAGCGTCTACACAGGTCCATTAGGAGTAGTTGTAATTAGACTTCCTGTCATTCAGAAACTATTCAGAATGAGCCTGAAGGAAGGAACAGCAAAACAAATGGGAATAATTTACAGGGACTAAATTATACAGTAGCTTTGAGAATTTTGGCATTGTATATATTTCATTTTATTTACTGTCTGCTGTAGTTTTATTTTTTAAATCTTTAAAAAGGCACATAAGCAGGAAATATATTTGTTATCACATATTTACATATTTTATGGACCAAAAGAGAATAGTACTCCTTTAAAGAGAATCCCAACTAATATTTTTAAAAGCTAGCCTTTAAAAAAAATGTATTTATTTGGTACAGGGTCTTGCTACACAGCTCAGGCCATAGTGATCCTCCTGGCTCAGGCTCCCCAGTGCTGGGATTACAGGCATGTGCCACTATGTATGCTTTTGCTGGCTGACACAGCCGCGGCCAGGGCTGGCACAGTATGTGGTATCCGGGATCGAATCCAGGTCCTTCAACTTGCCAGGCAGGCGCTTAGACTGCTGAGCTATCTCCCCAGCCCAAAGTCGGCATTTTTGTGTTGATGTTGCAATCACTTTAAAATTTAAAAAGAAATGATACAAATGTTCTTGCAGAAATTAGATATTTGTTGTCAGATTTAAATGAACCAGAGGGCTGGCCTAATAGCTCAGCAGTTTAAAGCTGGGGGATCGATCCCTGGGCCTGCCGTGCCGGTCCCGCCCCCGGGGTGCTTTGAAATGGCAACTGAGACTGGGCATGGTGGCACGTGCCTGTAATCCCAGCTCTTGGGAGGCTGTAAACAGGTGGATCACTATGAGTCTGATCTAGTAATGAGACCCTGAACACCCTGTAGACCCTTCCCTAAAATACAGGGGAAAATGATAAATAAAAAGATAAAATAAAATGAGCCAAATGTAAAGGTTTGCAACAGATATTCTGATACATTTCAGAACAAATAAGTGGTCTTAAGAATGCACTTGAAGCCAGGTGTCATGCTGCATGCCTGTAATTCCTGCGCTAGGGAAGCTGAGGCGGTACAATAAGCCAGAGTTCAAGGCCAGCTCGGGCTACATAGTGAGTGCATAACCAGCCTGAACTACATAGCGGGACCCTGGCTCCAAACAGACAAGGCACCTTTAGATCATAGCATTAAGAGAAACAAGCCAGACACACAAACTTATATATTGCATGTCTTCTCTTACATGAAAAAATCAGTATGTATATAATGTGCCAAATAAAAATGCAAAAAAAGAGTGCAAAAAGGTCTCATGGGGGCTGGGGAAATAGCTCTTGCCTGGCAAACACAAGGGTCTGAGTTCAATCCCCAACTCTGAAAAAAAAAGGTCTCTCATAATCCACATGGGCAATGTATATAAAAGTACATTGACTTAGTGCAATGTTTCATACGTTCCTTGGTTTGTCTGGTTTTCAGTCTGTGTATATGGTAATTAACTTCATAAGGTTTAAAGAAGAGAATTAAAATGTATTGAGTACAGGCACCAATTCCTCACAGTGAATGTATCCATTACATGCTGAAGACATGTACTAATAAATGAGAGAGAGAGAGAGACACAGAGAGAGAGACAGAGAGAGACAGAGAGATACAGACACAGAGACAGAAGGAGATAAAACACGGTTAAATGACAGAATGGGTGCAGTGGCAGGAGTGCTCTGTCTACTGTAGTGCAGGTGACAGGGAGCCACAGGCCGCTCGCTGACCGTATTTCTTGGTCCCGACCCCCACGTATCTGCACTGGCCCATCAAACACTTTCATATGAAGCCTCCTTGCTGGTCTTTTGTCTTGTTTTGTTTTACCCAGATGTGACTGGTAACTGCAGTATTCTAGCATTTGTCATTTCTGTGAAGTGTGTCACAATTTCCATGGGAGGGATGACGGTTTTACATATGCAAACACGGAACCCTGACCTTTGAATATTCATAAGAGTGGATTTACTGTTCCATGATTTGCAGTATACATTTACATTTATATTTACATTCCAGGAAGAATATTGTGTCGCATATGCAGAAGACAGACTTTTCTTTGGAGATCTAAACTACCAAGCAGGTCCCCAAATCTCTGGAGGATTTATCCCACCGTGCTCTCTCAATGGGAGGCAGGCTCGTGTTCATTCAGCCACCTGCAGGCATGTGATGAGGCTTTCCAAATGGTGGAACAGGAACAAGGCCACGAGAGGGGAGAGAACGTGCACGCAGTGTGTATTTTCTTCTTTTGAGGTAACAATGTTTCAGAGAGCAGTTGTCATCCTTTGCCCCAGAGAGAAGAAGCTGCTACTCCAGCTTGGTAAAAATTAGCCTAGTTTTCCACACCTGCACCGCAGGTTGGCGTGTGAGCAGTTGTGACACAGGTCAACATCTGGTGGGCGCGACTGAGTGGCCACTTGTAAAGCACTCATGTATCGAATATCAACCACATTTCCATGCAAGCAAAAATGGTTTTTAATAGAATTGCACAGTATACAATGTGCACCTGAAGTCATTTTTTCTACTATTATGTGTGAGTGTATGTTTTAAGGATATCTAGATTATTTCTGGAAGCCATCTGGCTTCCTTATAATGATATAAATATAATTAATATAATTATAAAATAAAAATGTATCACATAGATCATAATTATAAAATGTTTTCTTGGGATATAGAATATACCTCACTGTCTTGTCCTCTATCTCATCTATCCCTTAAGAGAAACCTTGAGGTGTCCTAAAAGCTCTTGGGAGGCATCAGGACCTACAGTCACCCACAACCAAGGCTCAAAACCTCAGAGACCCTGAAGCCATGGCATTTGCTCCCCTGGAACTGGGGACAGCATCCTGGTGGATTTGTTTGAATCCTGAAGGGAAGCCTGTCTCCAAGGCCTCTTCCACAGGTTTCTTTTCATTTCAGTGGGATGATGACTATTATTCATCCATTCTTTATGACAAGACATGGTAGAAGCACATCGTAGAAATCCACTGTTGGACATGACCACGAACAGTTCCAAAACATACAGGCACCAGCAGACAGCTCAGTGTGGCGACACTGGGGTAGCAGTGGAAGAGCTCACAGCGAGGGTTTTCCTGCTCATTCTCACACTGGTGAGAGTTCTCCCATTTCCAAGGTCCAGCACAGTGGAGTTGGCCTAGTGGGACCAGCTGGTTCCAGCCTTTTTGTCAGGGCTATAGGTTTATAGTAATTGCTAAGCGTGCACTTTAAGGTTTCTTCAAAGGGGAAGAAAATCCTCCCCTGGCTGAGTCAGACTCATGATGGAAGCCAGGTAGAATAAGAGCAGTCTCCTGTCTTCATGACAGTCTAGGATAATGTGAAGAGGAGCAGGGGCTGCAGGGAAGAAGGGCTTTTACCTGTTTTATGAACCAGATCTCTGGATGCATGTGGAGTTTTGTCTCCTATGTATAGTGAATCCCAAGGGAGTGTACTTCCCAGTGGAAGTCTCTTGTGGAAGCCCTAACACCAATAAAATCCCTCATCCCACTCTATGGACCTCATGTGGAAGTCCACCCCAAATTTCAAATGATAGCTTGTGGGATGACCCATGGACAATTTTCTGTTTACTCTGCATGGTAACTATAGGGGGCAGGGTTTATCAGAAACCTGGAAACATCTGAAAGGAATCAAATAAAACCAGGCTGCTAGCTATGGAGACCTAGCAAGTCTGGCCTGGGCCACCACCTGTGTGAAGCTTTGCTGGGCTTTGGCAGCTCCTCCCCCCACACTAGTTGTAGGAGCATTGGTGAGTCCTACCCTGCCCTGCCCACCATCATAAGACCCTTGTGGCACTTGGGTCTGCCCCCCATCATTGGCTTGCCTCCCCTTTCACCATGGCAGAAACCATGCAGAACCCTGTGTAGCATGGGCCTTGCTGAGCCACCCACTCCCCACTGTTGTGGGAGCCTTGTTGACATGTGCCCGCTCCCCGCCCATCACTGCTGAGTCTGGGTGAACATTTGGAGCTTCAAAAATGCCAACATGAAGGAGCAGAAGCAATGTCAGACCTTCAACCCACACAGAACAAGTCCAGGAGAGAAAGGCATAGATCTTTAAGTCACACAACTGAAATTTCTGAAATGATAGCAACTGAAGTAAGGAAAACAACTGCATCAGGCTATAGAAGAAATATGATCAGCAATAATCTCTCAGACAAAGAAAAGACAACAATCATGAAAGAATTGTTCAGCACATCTAAAGAAGGCACAGATAAAAAAAAATACAAGCAAATAGAAGAATAATGGAAACATTGAAGAAACCATACAGGAAAGACTTAGTATGCATGAAACAGATTCAAACAGATATCAGGACATTAAGAATTCCATGGAAAGCTGGCAGAAATGCCTGAATGAACCTGAAGATACTTTCAGATCTTGAGGGTAGTATTCCAGCTAGTGAATGGGAAAGGAAAGCTCTCTTAAAAATAGTAAGGAATCAGGAACTAACAATTCAGTAGCTACAAGATGATGGGAAGAAAAACAAGATATGACTAATACATGGCAATGAAAGTTATTTTAGCAAAAATGAGTCAGCAAAAATGACAGATAAAGATTTGCAGAAGTAGTGGCAGAAAATTTCCCAGACATGGAAAGAAAGAATCTGACATACAATGAAGTGAGGCATACAGATCAAGATCCCAGAAATCCAGCAAAAGAATAAAATATTAAAAGTTGTTAGAGAAAAGAACCACCTCACCTTTAAAAAAAGCTTATCAGAATAATGGCAGATTTCTCAACAGAATCCATCAAATCAAGAAAAACTTGGAGTGGAGCATTTCAGTTCCTGAGAGAGAATAACTTCCAACCTAGGCTGGTGCACTCTGCAAGACTATCAATCAAATTTAATGCAGAGATAAGATATTTCCATGAGAAAGAACAACTGAAGAAATTCATGACCACCAAACCAACCCCACAAAGAGTATGCCAGATTCTCTAGAAAGAGACAGAAATGACCAGAACTTGAGGGGGAAAAAAAAAACCCAGAAAGAAATCACCAAGTAGAGCAAACAATTAAATAGAGGGGAAAAGCAGGGAACCTACAGCAGGAAAATGACATGACAAGGATAAGCTAAACCATGTCAATTGTAACCATCAATGTAAAGGGCATCAATTTACCAATCAAAAGAAGCAGACTGACAGAGTGGATCAAGAAACAAAATCTTACAATACACTGCATACAAGAAACACATTTAACTCAAAAAGAAATTCATAGACTAAAAGCCAAAGGATGCAAAACAGTATTACATGTGATAGGAACCCAGAAAAAAGCAGGGGTGGCTATTGGGGTTGCTAACAATGTCAACTTCAAGTCAAAGAATGATTAAAAGATATTAAGGAGGTCACTACAGACTTGTTAGGGGAAAACTGCAAGAGGAAGAGATAACAATCATACACACATATGCATCCCATATAGGATGCACCCAACTACACAAAACAAATTTTAACAGACATGAAAAATCAAATGAGTAATAACACAATTAGAACCGGGAAATTTAACACCCTGTTGTCGCACAGAGATCAACTAGGCAAAAAGTCAGCAAAGAAATAATAGAACTAAGCCAAACTTGTGAAGAAATGGACTTAGTAGACTTTACAGATTGTTTCATGCAACAGCATCAGAATATACATGCTTCTCAGCTGCACATGGGACAGCCTCCAAAATAAAACATAAACTAGCACACAAAAGATGTCTAAGTAAATGCAAATAAATTGAAATTATCTGATGCATAATGTCTGACCATAGTGCAGTGAATCTGGAAATTGACAAAAGAAACAACAAAAGCTCCAGAAACACATGGAAATTAAAAAACACCCTCCTGTGCCCCAGGGGCGGGGCACGGCACACCAGGGATCAAACTTGTGCCTGCATCTGCCTAAGCAGGCACTTTAATCCGCTGAGTT
>NDGM011017500.1:0-11684 GCA_002564305.1 Octomys mimax | reverse complement strand
GAGATTCAGTAACAAAATTTTGTTAATTTGATCACAACGAAAATGTTTTTAATGATATATATATATGTGTGTGTGTGTGTGTGTGTGTACTCACAATTTTCTCTACATATTTGAGCCAAAGTTAGAAGATCACATACATAATTTAAGTAAAAAAAAAAAACCACAGTCAACTTCAGATTGAGAGGGGAAAGAGCAGAATGGGAAAAGTATACAGTTTTTGTATGTAAAGATTGTTATTACCTTTTCCAGGTCTAACTCCTCTAACAAAATGCTGGCATTCTTGTTGGCTTCAGCAGCCTGTCTGTCTTTGGCTTGTACTATTGACTCCATACAAAGATGACACTTTTTCAGCATCTCCTATAATAAATCAAAGACATTTCTTGCCTCAAAGAACAATTCCCACCTGGTAAGGTTCCCCAAAACATGAAGATCTTCATTAAGGCACTTAAAAATAAGAATAAAAATCAGTGGCAGAAAATAAAAGGCAAAAAGTACAAATGAATATACAATTTAAGCATATTTAAACATATTCAAAAGCAAAATCTTTTGCTATTCACCAAGCCATGCTTTATAAACTAATATTACTTCCTCCAAACAGAGCTACAGTGAGTTGGTTAATGGGCTAAGAGGAAATGACCAATGTGAATAAAAAATAGACTTAAAAATTTCTGAATTGTTTAAGATGAGAACTGTCTTTAATTATTAGTCATAGAAGGAAAGCACTGTAGACACACACAATCTCTTCAATTATATTCTCAAAAAACTTTAGCAAACAAGTATTTATTTTACAAAGATTATTAAAAATATTATTTTACTTCTATTAAAGAAATAGAATTCTATCATACTGATCCATAAGGTAAGTTAATCTATAAACTTCTCTTAAATGGCATACCTCATTTACAAACTACTAATTAAAAATTTGTTATGTGTACACATTATTGCTCAAACTATAACTTTTCTTAGCACAAGAGATAGCCTAATAAATGGAATCTCCAGCTCACTCAGTAAGATGACCCTAAGGACATATTACCTTATCTGTGATGGTCGCTATGTATCGCATACACTCAGAATCGGAGGGAAACTGATTGACTTCTTTCACCAAGTAGCGTACCACCTTCACATGACCCTATAAAATAGCAATGTCAGATGAAAACAGACTCTTTCCAGGATTCAGTAAATACATACTAGGCATATGAATATATGAATATTCAGTGGTGTATTTGCGCTACAAATTAAAAACAGACTTCATTTTAACAGGTAAAGCTAAATTGTTCATTCACATCTAACTTTTCCATAAAGAACATAATTATGTGACCTAACATTCTAAATTACTCTGAATAAAAGAACAAAAATGCAAAAATTAATATAAAAAGTTGGCAGAGGTACATCTAAGGAGACACAGTGAAAAGATAAATACTCATCGTCCTTTTATTTGGTAACTCACTACAAATGAGCATCCAGTTTTAGTTCTATGTATTAAAAGAGTAAAAATACTACAGTCAGTTCAGAGCTGACCTGAACTGCATAGCAAGTCCTGTTTCAACAAGAGTAAAAGCAACAATTTTATTATTATATTCTTTCAAATAAAAAGCAAATACCATAGTGAACAGTGTGAAAGAAAATATTCTTCGCACCATCATTAGCTGTAGGTAAATCATTCACTCATAGCTCAGTATGTAATTTCAAATTCTTTAGATTTGCTCAACTTCTTACCTATCTAGAGTGTTGATCTTTGACACCTATAATTTAGCCAGTCTGGATAAAAAAGTAACAGTCAAAATGAACTCTCTCTTCCTTTTTGTCCCCATGTCTTAAAAACTTTGCTTTAAATCAACAGCTATCTAATGAAAAGCTCAAACGCTACTTGCATTATTCCCTAATGATCTTTCCAACATGTCTTCAAGTCCTTACATTATTTATATGGGAAAACTTACAGAGTTTGTTAGGACTTGGGCAGGGATCTTACTTCCCTCATTGGCCAGTTTAAAAATTTTAACTGTAACATAGCCAAGTCATTACAGTCCACTTGAGAGGTACTAAAAAAATAAACAGAATGAAAAGAAAAGAGTATAAAGAATAAACACTGTTCACATATTAAAATTATCTACTGGAAAGATAATGCATGCCACATATTAGAGAAACAATTAAAAATAATCACTAACTGTATTAACATAAAGATATTTGTCACAATGAATGATAAAAAGATAATAAAGACCTAACTTCAATAACCTAAGAGAATGGATAATTCAATGTAAGCTTAAATAAGATAGACACAGTTTGTGTAGAAAAGAAGTTTTAAATTATCTAAAGAATAACTGGAAAAAATGAGGATGGACAAGAAAAGGTCATTCTAAATGAGAACAGAGAGTACATGAGAGAAAATAAAAAGATCAACTGAGGAAAAGACAACTCCACATGACAGCGGTAAAAGAATACCTAAAGGTACTAAACTGTGATGCCTCTGAACACCAAACCAGGTTGGATTTCAAAAGAGGTCAGAGACTGACCCGGCGCTAAACTACTCAAAACAGGGCACTAATGGTAAAATGGCTAACAATACAAACTTGATAAAGACATACTTGCTTCAACTAGAGGTAGGTAGCCTCTGAGAAAGAAAAGCTTGACTGATGAAGGAAAGAAAAATATGACATCAGATTTCAGAGTTTCTATGGAAGAGGTAATAACAAGTCAAGCCACACATGACTGTATGCACTCATATTCCCAGCATTTGGGAGGCTGAGGCAGGAGGACTGCTACAAGTTTGAGGCTAGCCTGGGCTACATAGTGAGTTCAAGGTCAGCCTGAACTGAAATGGCAAGACCTTGTCTCTCTCTCTCTCTTTTTTTTTTTTTTTTTGCGGAACTGGGGATTGAACTCAGGCCCTTGTGCTTGCCAGGGAAGCGCTTATTCTGAGCCATCTCCCCGGCCCCCTAAGACCTTGTCTCTTAACAAACAAAATAATTAATTAGTTAATAATAAGAAGAAGAATAAAAGTTGACAGTGGCGGGGTGCGTCTATAATCCCTACAATCTAGAAGGTTGAAGCAAGGATACAAAATTGCAAACTGGAGCCCAACCTGGTGTCACACTGACATTCGGAGGTGCTGCCTCTCAAATTTAAATAAATAGGATGAGGGACGTACCTCAGTGGGAAAGCCCTAGGTTAAATTCTCAGCAGTTTGGGCTTGGGGTTGGGGAAAGGCCTCAAGAGGGAAGGATAGACACACATGGGAACAAAAGAACAGTAAGAGAAAAAGGAATAGATAACAACTTGTGTATGTGAAAAAATTTCCACATTCTGGAATCTACAGGGAGATTTTACTGACATTTCTTCAAATGAAAAAGTTCAAAAGGCACATATCTTTGAAATACATATTTTTTTCTATGGTATACCAAATTCTCAGTAATTTAAAATATTGATAGTGAAGCTACCATTTTTCTTTTCAGGATTTAACAAAGATGAGAACAAAATAAATCTGTTATACTTTCTTTGCAGTGGCTAATAGAATCAAGCATTTTTCCACATTCAAGTAGCTCCAAATGGTTGCTCTTCATTGGAGTTATATTTTGTGAGATTAGAACTATTTGACAGTAATACAGAAAAAGCTTTTTAAAAGTTCACTTAGCTCTGATGTCCAGAGTCAGTAATATTATAGGTTCTCTGCCATACCTGTACCTATCCTTCAGTGTTGTTAACAGAGTAATAAATTGTATATGACTTGCTTTCACCAAAGTTGTCAAATCATAAAGTGAGTCTTCAGTGACAATGAGACATACACTTCTTTTACTAGAATAAGTGGAAAACATCACATAAATGAAGATTAAAGATCACTACCTTTCTAAATGCTGCCATAAGTGGAGTTATTTTGCGGTTATCTGCTGCATCTACATCAGCACCTGCTTGTACCAGTAACTGAACCACATCAAGGTGTCCACCATTTGCAGCTAGCCACAATGGAGTGTTCCCCTTCTTGTTACGTACATCAATATGAGCTCCCCTAAAAATGAATGACATAGATAGCACTGTCTTAAATGAAATGGAATGATATAAATAACATAAAAACCCCACAACTATTAACATGTAAAAACACTCTACAAAGATGAAAAAGTTATTTATTTTTGGTTCCAGGAATCAAACACAGGACCTTGTGCTAGCCAGGCAGGCACTTGAGCCAGAGCTATATCCCTGACCTGAAAGCTCTTTTTAATATTCAATAACTAGAAATTAATTTTTCTCAGAATTATATAAAACATTTCCAGCCATCAAATCAGTCATATATTTAATATTTGATTTTCTAATTTAAATATGACCATAATAATTCCTTGTTTCAAACCCAGAGAAAATGGATTAAAGTAAATCCCACAGTATCATTACTAACATTTTTAAAAACCTAGATATATAAAAAATATGACACAAATGTCTTATTTATATTCATTTATTTATAATATGTAGTTTCAGAAAAAGTAAATTTGAGAGTAACATGTAGGTCTAATATTAGGTGGGTATTAAGTAGTTATGGTAGGAATAGTAGTTACTAGTAATAAGAATACCAAATACTATTCTTAGTAGGACACAACACAAATGTCTTAAAACTATTGAGCAAAAAATACAAAGGGAGACAAACACCACTGGAAACTGGCAGACAAATTTTAAATGACTATCCTTGATTTGGTCTAATAGTGCTTAAAAAAAAAATTCTCTCCTCTACCCTTCCCTCCCTCCATTTCTCTCTCTGGTACTAGGGATTGGACCCCGTGCTTGCCAAGCAGGAGCTTCCGCCACTGAGCTATCTCCCTGGACCATCTTGTCTAATGTTGAATAGTTTCAAAAGTGTCTCCTAAAATCCCTAATTGCTATAAAGAATAGGAAAATTAATAAGAAACTCTGAATCATTGCCAGATTTTAAAGACTTGGAGTATGGTAATACTTGGCAAAACTAAAATTGTGTGGCGGACATGAGTATGGATGACAATAGCTAAATGTTCAGATACCTTATTAGAGCACTGAAAAAATATACACACAATGATGAATCAAAGTATTCTTCGACTCACAGAAAACAAACTAGACAATATAACACCTAATGATAGAAAAGATGGTGTGTGTGTGGGGAGGAGGGTTGTGGTTTATACAAGGAAGCATACTTCATTTTTTAAAATAATATAATTTGTCAGACTATCAATGGCCAGTAACACATTCACACATGAAAGATATGAAAATATCTTACCTGCCAATGAGAAGCTCACAGAACTTGTAATGCCCTTTATCTGCTGCTATGGTTAAAGCTGTATCTCTTGAGGAAGGAACTGGAGGGGCATTAACATCAGCACCTTTATCCAAAAGAACTCTGCCTACCTCTGCGTATCCACCAGAGGCAGCTTCCATTAGTGGTGTGAGGCCAGTCTAAATTCAGTGGAAAATAAATTAACAACAACCAAAAAAACCATAAAACGGGTAGGAAATAGCTAAAATGTTGAAAACAAACAAAAAATCTGAGGGAACATGGTTTATCTAGTTTTTAGAAAATTCACAACTGAATCTGAGCACTGATACTAGTTTCTCAGAATTATAGCCTAAAAATCTATTAAAGGCAACTATACCTAAAATCAATAGTGTTAAGAATTTGATTAAGGTGCAAGCAGTTAGCATGTAACATTTACCATGCAATAAAATATTCTCTCCCTTCTCTTTTAAAACCATTTGTCTTTTTCAAACAAAACCTCTAATAGTGATACCTATAAAAATGTATAGTTGAGGGTTTTCATAAGTTAATACTTAGGGCCAGGGAGATAGCTCAGTGGCATAAGCACCTGCTTGGCAAGTGCAAGATCCTGAGTTCAAACCCTAGTACCAAAAAAAAACCCCCAAAAAACAAAAAACAAAAAAACACCTTGACTGACTTAGAATGACTCCCGATTTATCATATTCCTAAGGAGATAAATATTATTAGAAAGTACTACAAAAGCCATGTTAGGATTTTGAGTTTAAGGCAAGCCTGCACCACATAACAAGACTGTCTCTAAAAACAAAAACCAAAAAAAGTAGTAAAATTCTATTGTACACTATAAACATTGAAGCAATAAATCAATGGGTAAATTCAGATCTTTTTCTTACCTTAGCTCTGTGTTCAACATTCGCTTTTCTATCAAGCAGAAGACTAACTACTTCAGTTCTTCCTTGGAAGCAGGCTAAGGTAAGGGCAGTGTTCCGGTTGGTTTCTATTTGAGCATTTATGTCAGAGCCCATGTCCAACAGGAGCTTAACAGCAGCTGTGTGCCCATTCATTGCTGCCAACATGAGGGGAGAAATGCCCAATTTGCTACCAGTTCTAGGGATTAAGACATGAAGAGAACAAAAGGAAAAATATAATTTTATACAACAAATGTGAATTATAATGTAGAATTTTAATGTAATAATTAATAGCTTTTTAAGTTTTATCTCAACAGTTTTCATTACTTAAATAAAAAATAATTTAAAAAAAAACATTTTTAATGAGGCAAGGATACAGCTCAGTGGTGTGAGCACTTGCCTGGGAAGCACAAGGTCCTAGCACCAAAAACAAAAATAAAGACAAACCCCCCCAACAAATTGGATTGTAAGTTTATAGAAAAAGTCAAAATACAGTATTCAAAATCACGAGACCTACAAATATCATTAACATAACACTCTTAATAAATAACAGGGTCTGTATAGAAGAATAAACTTGCCTAGAATTAATCTCAGCTCCTGCATTTAGTAGTATTTTGATGATGTTCACATAGCCACCTGAAGCAGCCAGGCTCAGAGGTGTATAATCAGAAACATTCCTGTGTTCTTTATTTGCCCCTCGTGCTAATAACAGCTCTACCACCTGGAAAGAAAAAAGGAAAGAATACATTTTTTTATACTGAGACAATATTCAGGGATTTTATTTTTTATTTTTCTTTTTTCTGATCTATTGTAAACCAAAAGAGGGAAGTTCTTTCACCCTCCACACAAAACTGGCAAAGGATATTAGAAGACTAAAAAAGAGAAAATGCAAGTAAAACCCATTTTGAAATCTTCTGACAAAGTATAGTATATTCATGGAAGATCTGGAACCAAAATGTCATGATATGCTATTATGAAAATTATTATTTCTTTGTTATTCCATTACATGGTGGTGGAACACAAGTAATATGGAACAGGATTTTAATTTTATTTCTGTAGTACTGGGGATTATACCCAAGACCTTTACACTAAAATGCACCACCAGCCCCACACACCCCCTTTTAAAACTTTTGTTTTGAGACAAGGTCTCTCTAAGTCACTAAGCTGCCTAGAATGGGCTACAAATTGCAAGCCTTCTGAAAAAGATTTTTTTATTTTTGGACACAGGGTCTTGCCATGTAGTTCAGGCTGGCCTTAAGCTCACTATGTAGTAAAGGCTGACCTCAAACTCAAGGCAATCCTCCTGCCTCAACTTACCAAGTATTGGGATGATAGGCATGTGCTACCATGTCCAGTGTTTTTTACTTTTTTATTTTTGGCAAAACTGGGGATTGAATTCAGGCCCTCGCACTTGCCAGGGAAGCGCTTATTCTACCGAGCCATCTCCCTGGACCCCATGATTTTTAAATGTATACATGTTTAAAATAATTTTAAATGTATACATATTTAAAATAATTTTAAATCAGTCAGTAACTTCTTTAAGTATTTAAAGATAGCTAACACTTATCTTCAAAAAAGTTACAGACTGTCTATGTATTAGTCATCTAGATTCTATCATTAATATTCTATTATGCTATAAATGTGTAATTCCCACCTAGCAATGGAGTTTTCTGGCTGTGTAGTTTTTAAAGAAATTCCCAGATCATTAAAGTGTTAGGACTATTTGTATTCTTGTCAATAATACACGAGTGCCAGTTGCTCTGTATCTTGGCAACACTTGTTACTACCAATCTTTAATTGAAACTACAGTCTAGTGTGTTGTGGTATCCACTGGGCCTGAACTACATTTTTCAAAGTTATAAGTGTTTAGCACTTATGTGCTTATTGGTCATTCATAGATTTTTAATCATTACACCACTTTAATTCAAAGTACTGTAACTTCTGACACAGGTACCATACATATCATTTTAGAAATGAAGCATAAGAAAGTTATGATCTACCTCAAGATCACACCTCTTAAGCCTTGATCTTAATAATTATAGTATTTCCTAGGTAGCATTTTAAATGAATGACTTCTATCATTATACTATTATTATTATTTTTGGTACTAGCGATTGAACGCCAGACCTTGCACTTGCCAGGCAGGCCCTTAAGCCTCTGGGCAACTGTAAAAGCCCTGACTTCTACTTGTTTGCATAAAGCCAGGCCCAATTTTAGATAAAAATTTTTGCCTATCACTTCTTTTCTTGGCTTCTTTGATAAAAACAAGATAAAAAATGGCTTTAGCCCATTTTATTTTAGAAAAATCCCTTAAAGTAATAAAGTAAAAAACTATTTTCACATTTTTGAAATGTTATTAATTCCATTATGATTTTAGTTATCCTTCAGAGATTGGTCTCTTCTCCAAGTGGAATATTCAATATAAAAGTGTCTGTGATTTTGTAGCAAATTGACATTTTAAGCTTAAGTGCTTCATCAGAAACCCTCTTAAAATGGTTATAAGATTATATGCTACAGTTTAATAAGAACTCATAATCCATAAAAATTATAGAATCTTATTAGCTTCATTATTTTTATCTTGCATTTATTTCATGCTTAATTTATTTCCATGCCCTAAGTTTTTGTTCTTCAGTTTCTTCTGAAATATCTTTTGCTTTTGTTCAACTTCCTCCTCTGGTTTAGGAACAATTTGTTTCTTTTCAGTGAGGATCATCTCAATATGGCAGGGAGAGCTAATTTTGGGTTAATCTGGCCATGAGCTCTGTGAGCACGGCAGCACATCATGGGTGCTTTGTTCACCTGGCTATGTATAATAACCAGAGAATCTACATCTAAATCCTTAAGTTCAGCATTACTCTCTGCATTTTTAAGCATGTGCAGCAAGAAACTCAGCACCCTTTTAGGGCCACCAACCCTGTGTCCAGCCCTACTACTTAGCCTGGGCGGACCTATCAACTCTACCATTGCAACGCTGGAATGGCACACGTTGCTTCTTTAATGTGACATTCTTCAGGTACTTGGTGGCTTTTCAAATACACATACTGTTGATGGCCTGGGCAGCTTTACGTATGTTCTTAAAGTGAATATGAAGATTTGAGCTTCTTGATTTGCATTATTTTGTGGGGTTTTATAGGTCAAGAGAGTAGCAAACCATTTTCACAAGTCACTTCTGGCCACTCACAGGGAGAGCTAGCATCATTTTTATTTTTATTTATTTTTCTGTATTTAGGACAGGGTCTACAGGGTCTCACTACATAGATTGGACTTGTAGAGACTCTCCTGTTTTCAGCTTCCCAAGTGCTGGGATTACAGGTGCGCGTTACCATGTCCAGTCTCAATTGCCGCCTCAGCGCACCCCATGGGCGGGACCAGCAAGGAATGCCAGGGAACCAACCCTGGCCGCTGTGTTCTGCTTAAGCAGGCGCTTAGTCTGCTGAGATATGAGGCTGGCCGTAGTTTCATTATTTCTAAATGAAAAGAAACAATTTATTTCTTTGATTCAACACTGAAAAATTGTTAGTATAGAAAACAAGTATTTTTTTTCAAGCTACATGACTGAAAATTTAAGGCAAAATTTTAATTACATATTGAAAGAAATAATTTCTGACCAATATTTTATAAGCTTTTTTTAGTTCAATGTTGTTTAACCACAAGAATTTGTGCCATAGTGTTTTAGTATGGTACAGGAATTTTTTTTTTTTTCTGACATGGTAAAGACAAAATACTGTATATACCGAACTAAGTATATATATATATTTTAAGATAGAGTTTCACTATGTATTCCAGGCTAGCTTTGAACTCAAGGCAATCTTCTTCTGCCTTAACTTGCAGAATGCTGGAATTCCATCCATGCAACACCATTCTTAGCTAAGTTAACTTCTGACTACCTTACTTGATTTTTGGTGTTAACATTTTTCCACCTATATACTAGATTTCTTTTTTGGGGGAGGGGGGCTTTATGAGAATAGGTTTCACTTTGTAGTTCAGGCTGGTTTCAAACTCAAATTTATAGTCCAGGCTGGCCTCAAAGTTATGGCAATCCACTGGATTCAGCCTCCCTTGTGCTGGCATTAGAGACATGTGACACAATACCTGACTTTATTACGGCTATTATTGGAGGGGGGGGAGATACAGCATAGTAAATAAAACACAGGTCCTTTGTTAGCTCTTGTGCTGAACATCTCTAGTACAAGGGTATCTCACAATTCATACATACATGGTAGTAGATAAAAAGGCAAAAACTATTTAAATAGTCAAAGGAAAAAATTACAAACCACTTATATGTGATCATGTTGTTAATTTATAAAATACAGAACCACTAGCTTCTATCTGTCCATACTTCAGGCAATAGTCAGAGTCCACTAACATAAAAGGCGAAACAGCCCACAACAGTGAAAGATCTGAAATAGTGTTCTCTGGCTAGCAACTAAAAAAACAGGTCTGGCTTCACACAGACAGTGGATGACTGGGGAACACAGCCAAACACCTGAAAAGAAAAAGAGTGTTATAAACAAACTATCTGTGCAAAGAACAGGACCAGGAACAGTGGATAACCCTAGGAATTTTAAGAAGGGAAACGGAAAAGGAAAAAAGAGTGAGGGAGGATGGAAAGAAAAGGGACTTTTAAATTGAGCAAAAAACTAATCTGAAAATGGGTGCAGTGGTGCATACAAGAAATCCTAGTTGCTAACCACAGGCTGAGACAGGAGGATTACTACAAGTTCAATGCTGTTACAGGCTAAAAAATGAATTCAAGGTCAGCCTGAACTGTTCTTTCATAGGGTACTCCTCTCTATATCTAAGATCCAATAAATCGCTGATTGAGAAGTTGTGAATCTGTACTTACTAGTATAACTAGTTCAGTAAATTTTATATCTCCTGTATACAAGAACAGGTCGAGGGAAAATATGTTATCCAGCTAATTACTACTTGCCAAAAAACATGCAAGAGGTTGTAATGTTAATAGTTTTCTGAGCCTACTTAATGCCAATTGATCTAAATTCTAGAACAGGGAAAGAAAAAGGAATACAGAACCTAATATAGAATATCATAGTGTTTTTCTTAGCCTAAGTGTAATACACAGGGGCATCTATATAAGTGGTAATTTTAGAAGAGTTGGGTTATAAATGTTATGATTTTTCTTCTGGGAAGGGAGCTTATGCTAACACTGTATTTCTGCTAGTAAGTTATAGTCTGAATTACTGTGATAAATTGAAACAAATCACTGTTCCTATAAGTGGGGTGGGGTGGGGTAGGAGGATTACACACTATGTTTCTGCTACACACAGAGAGGAAAAAGTTATATGAGGAAACATTACCTCTTGCCTGCCCCCAGAACAAGCCAAGGAGAGTGGCGTGTCCTTGGTTCTCTCTGATTGGGCTTCAATGTCTGCACCATTGTCCAGCAGTATCTCTACAACCCCAACATGACCAGCTGTAGCAGCCAAAATGAGTGGAGTAAAACCTGGAAAAAAAGAATCTCTGTGAAGTGCTAAGCAAAGGCCCAACACCATTTTCCAACACACCTAAACATCAAGATGGGGCTAAGAAATAATATT
>NDGM011017499.1:0-10512 GCA_002564305.1 Octomys mimax | reverse complement strand
AAAAAGTCAAAAGTCACGGAGGAAGCTGGGAACAGGGGCACGTGCCTACAATCCCAGTTACTTGGGAGACTGAGGCAGGAGGGTTTCGACTTAGAGGCCATCCTGGGCAATAGATTCTATCTCAAAGTAAAATGAAACCACAGAGGAGTGATAAATGACATAAAATCCTTTAATAAAACACATGCATGTTCTTTAGAACTCATGTAAGCCCCTTTCAACTTAATGCTGAATTTCTTATTTTCAAAGGAATAAGAATAAAATGGGTTTTCTCATTTCTCAGGGTACATTAGGACAAATCAGTTAGCGTGGAATTTGCTGTTTTTGCAACTAATTCTTCAGAAGCATAAAATTTAATCAGCTTGGACCCAAAAGATGAGAGGAAAATGATAGCTCTCCCCCCAAAAAAAATCAGAGAAAGCTGTGATGGTTAATTTTATGTGTCAATTTGGCTTCAGGCAGAGTTTGGTCAAATATTATTATTATAGTTTCTGTGAAGATATTTTTAGATATTAGCATTTAAATCAGTACACTGTGGGTAAAGTGGATAATGTGGGTGGGCCTCATCTAATCAGTCGAAGGCCCGAAAAGCAAAAGACTGATCTCTGCAGAAGAAGAGGGACTTCAGATGGCAGGATGCTTTCGGATTTAAATTGCATCCCTCCTCCAGGTTTCAGGCCTGCCGGCCGGCCCTAAAACTTCTAGACTTGTCAGGCTGCTATGGTCTCTTTTTCTGTAGAACCCTAAAACAGAAACTAAAATCATAGCGTTATGGTGTTCCCTCAGTGTTGGAGCCAACAACCCCCAAGGAGTCTGAGTCTTTCAGGCACCATTACATCAAACCCCACTTTAAAGGCTGGCAGAACTCATGACGTGGTGACACATTCTGAAAAGTTCCCTTCCGCTGCGCAGCGTCCCGAGCACACTTTTGTTTTTTTGAGTGGATAAAATGTAAGCTCAGTGGTTAAAAATGTACTTTTTTTTAGTTTGGGGCTTACAAGGATAAAATCTGGCCCTCATTTCTTAATGATGCTGTTATGGCTGGTGTGTAGTTGTCCCCCCAAAGCTGAATGCTTCTGGGGTGCTTCTACAGTTTGTGATTAATTCATGATCCAATGTGGGGATTATGGGTGTGGGTGCTGCTGGGACTGTGGGTGTGGGGAGTGCTACAGCTGCCCTGGGAGGGACAGCGTGAATGCAATACAAGGAAGGGGGAGAGGCTTGCTCACTGTCGCAGCCGCTGCTCCTCCCTTTGCTCTTTGCTGTTTCTCAGCGCCATGAAATGCTGTCCTCTGCCATGTGCCGCTCTGCCTTGGAGCCAGCTGAGTAGGGACTGAAACCTCCACTGACTGTGAGCTAAATAAACCTTGCCTTCCTTCATTTTGGTTGTTGGTTATTTTGTCCCAGCAACAAGAGAAAAGTAACTGAGACAGATGCCAAACAATATAAAGAGAAAATTACAAAACTGTGTCCCCGTTACTTTTTGTAACACTAACCCTAACACTAATAAATATGTATGTTTTTAGTTGTGCCTACAGGTGAGAAAATGAAAGCCTCCAGTTAATTGTGTAACACAAAAGAATATTAGAGAAGCTCAAGATTCAGGAAAGAATCAAAGGAATGTGAATAAGATATTCAATTTCAGAGAAAGTAAGGAGTTACCTATAAATTTAAGGAAATGTATCACACATTAATAAAGTCAATCAAACCCAACTTTCAAATCCAATATTCAGAATACCTCTCTCTGAGTTCAAGATTTGACTTCTACTCTTTGGTGCAGAACACTTTCATAGCAGGCATAGTGAAACTTCTCAGGCATGTCACTTTGCGTCTTTCCCACACCCTTCCCAAATCACTAGGCCCTGAAGATCGTTGCAGAATAAAGACATCAACTGCTGCAAAACAGTGAGTCCAGTCATCAAGAAACCCCCAACATAAACCATCAGTCAGAAACTGTGTACAAAAAACAAAGTTTTTTTTTCCTTTACTGTGGTACTAGGGGATTGAACTCATGGCCTTGTGCAGGCTGGGCAAGCGCTCTACCTCTGAGCTACAGCCCCAAGCCAAAATTCTGAGGTTTTATATAACTGTTAAAGTTCATGGACAGTTAGAAGAGCCAAGCCCTTGGCAAAGATGGGAGTTTTTCCACCTAATAAGTGTGTCAGTTAACCTCTCTGAACTTAGTTCTTTCTTTTTCTTTTTTTGTCTTTTTAAAATGCATTTAGTACAGAGCATACAGGGTCTACAGGGTCTACAGGGTCTCACTATGTAGATTGGACTCCTGGTGATCTTTCTGTTTTCAGCTTCCCAAATGCTGGGATTATAGGCATGCGCCAACAGGCTCAGACTCGGTTGCCAGCTCAGCATACCCCCGGGATTTTTGTCTTTTTTGAGATAAGGCCTTACTATGCAATTTAGGCTGGTTCTGAGCTCACTCTGTAGCCTAGGTGGGTCTCAAACTCTCAACAATCCTCCTGCCTCAGCCTCCCGAGTGCTGGAATTACAGGTGTGTACCACCACGCCCAGCTAACAGTTTTCTTATTTGAAACACGAGATAGTAAATGCTGTGTGTTGCCCTGGCTTGCTGTGGCGGGGTAGCCACACCGCAGCGTATCTGTGGAGGTGAAGAAGATGATTAACTCACCACAAAGTCCAGTCATCTGAGGGAAAGGGAGGGAGGTAGACACAGCAATGCCTGTGAGGACGCTGGCATCTTGATTAAAAGTCATGTTTCTCTGGATTGCTTACCAACTACCATAATGTTTGACATTGTTGGTAGAGTGAGGTGACCGAAATCAAGTAAAACAAAATGCTGAGCTAAGGGTAGAGTAGGCTGTTGGAGGAGCCCTAGTCCTGCCTGCAACATGGTCCGCCATTAGTTATTCCAAATTGAAACCCCGGGGGCCACTTCTGGCTCGCATCCTCCATGTGCAGTGTAGCCTCTGACCCACCTTTGTCACGGCCTCGGGAACACATCTACAGGGACTGTGCAGCAACAGCTGTCATGCTAAGGGAGCTACGCTGTGGGGCTTGACGCAGTCCCAGACAGTAACACCCCGACTGATCTCGGATGCCTGCAATGCGGCTCCACGTGGGCATAAATAGTCAACAGTGTCACCTTCCTTGACTTCTCCTGTATGTAAACCTCCCAACAGTTGAACTGCATCGAACCACCTCAAAGGCTCTGAGCAAGTGTCAGCCCCTCTAGCCTCTTCCTTTGTGTGTTTCTGCTCTGGTGGGGACTGCCTTGCTTATGTGACTGTAGTATGTCTCGTTATGGAGAAGTATTGTGCTGGTGTAACCATGGTAAGTGCAACGGATAGCTTCCTGTTGATTGAATAATTTCTCTTTTACTTTAATAATTTTTAAACCTTTTGTTTTAGCCTTTCAGACCCACTTATTCATCACGTAGACTGTTTCTATGCAAACACTAACTCAATCTTTATTGCACAACTAGGTTTTTAAGGGAAAGCCAACAAGAGTAAAAACAACAGCAGTGATAAATGACATCTTTAGAATTTTACCTCTTACTTCTGGTATGACGTGGAAGTTAACAGTCACAGGAATGATATATTTATTCCCATTTCTATAACTATCAATTATGATAGTTTAAAATTAAATTCATGCATAATCACACATTGCAAAAAAATGAAGTACAGTCACACACAATCCAACCTGGTAAATCCACTTTAAATTGCATCTAAAATGGATTTATCCCGATACAAATCAGTTAAAAAAACATTTTATAAATATGAAGAAAAAATGTTCCACATTTTTGTGAAACTGAAGAGGGATTGTCAGGCATTGTGACAGGATCATAAATTTAAAAGAACTCAGGAAAAAAGGTACAACAATAATTTAGAAATAAATTTATTTTTGTTGATCAAACACATTATAAATAGTAGCTTCATCCAATCCAGGATTTTCTATTATTTAGACTTGAATCAATAGAAAAATGTAGAATTATTTTAAAATGGTTGGATCATGAATTGATAATGATTCCAAATGGTTAATTTAGATTGTTTTCAGTCATATCTTGAACCATTTCAAATTAATGTAATATATCTAATTACGATAATTGAGCTACTTGGAAAGTTAAAGTACCTACCAGGAAGGACCAGGCCTGGAGAAATACAAACACAATTAAGAAACATGTTTTCAGCTCTCCACAAAAGTAATCTTAAAGCAAAAGTATCAAAGAACAAGTTCCTTGTATGACACTTTATGATTTACAAATATAAAACTGTTATGCTATTTGTAAAAGTAGAGTATATGACACTAAAACTTGCTAAAATCAGAATTTATATGAAGTGTCATTTAACACACTCCAAAAGCACTGTTTATATGATTGTTTTAAAATGACTGTAATACACATCAATAGCCTCTCTAATGCCAGAGAGAAATTACCTTTTGTGAACGTGTAAAGTTACAACCACTGTCAAATGACTTCTGAACCTGACGTTGGGAAGGATACAGAAGCAAACTGCTCAGAAACATCCCAGAATCACAAATGTTTAGAGGAAGTGTTAGAGCAGCATAACCCAGGGGGCCGGGGATATAGCTCAGAGGCGTAAGCATCTGCCTGGTAAGTGCAAGGTCCTGAGTTCGATCCCTGGTACTGCCAAAAAACCCCACAATTGTACCTCTAGAACAGGATAACCTGGATATGAATTCAAAACAAGTAAGTTATTTCCTCTTTTCAACACTTCATTCTTCATGTGGATAAAATATCTTCATAGTGTTGTTATCCAGAGTGCTAGTGATTACCTGCTTCAAACTCCAGAGTGACAGGTACTCTTAAGTGCTGGCCATAGCCATGGAGCCCTGGGCGCCCTGCTGGAATGTCAGGGCTGCAGGAGACTTGCCATTAAATGATGAAGCTGCTATGTTTTGATCTCACTTGGAATCCATCAGTAAACATGCACTTTTGAGAAGGACTTACTATGTCCTTTAGGCTGGACTTCAATTTGATACATAGCCAGGCTGATCGCAAGCTCACAGCAATCCTCCTGCCTCAGCTTCCTAAATGCTGTGATTACAGCTGTGTGCCACCACTCAGCTACATGTAACACTTGTGCCAGGAGTATCTGTAACAACCCTGGAACTGTAGTTCCAGCTAGAGATAACGTGAAATAAGACATTGATTTGGTACGAAACTTGGTTACTGAATTCATGCTCTACATAAACACTAACAAATAATTTCCGATTTTGGTTTTGGTTTGTTTTGCTTTTGGACTGAGTCAATAGAGCTTTCTTATTTTTAAATTAGAGGGCAAAGATGAACCTCTGAGAAAGTTAAAACTAGCAAATGATTTTTTAGCAAATATGATGAGAATTAAAAAACATTGCTTGCCATTTGTAGATGACCAAGGAAATTGTAATTGTTTGATGATAGACAAAACTGGTATGTATCTGTGGCTACACAAAACGTTTCAATTTTTCTTCTTTTTCTTTTTTGTCCCATGCAGCCTGCCCTGATGGTGGGGCTGGCGTGGCATGTGGTGCCAGGGAATGAACTGCGGTCCTCTGAACCTGCCTAAGCTTGCCTAAGCAGGGCTTTAGACCACTGAGCTATCTCGCTGGCCCATGTTTCAGTTTTTCAATGATGTGTCTCAAACCTTCATGAAGTGCTTCTTATTAAATGCTATCTATGCAAATGATATCTTGTCTTACCTTCTGATATATAAATACATTGTTCCTGCAGAATTTCATTCTATGCCCTTGGCCCAAAAGCCATCAGTTAAGCCAGGCAGTAGCAAGAGACTGTGACACAGCATGAATAGGGTGGTGTCAGTGTCCCTCCACCCCAACCCCACGCCCTCCAGATGCCCCTGAGCTGCTGCTGTCCCAGAGGAAGCAGAGCAAGCTTCTGCCCTAGGGAAGCAGCTCATTTCTTCTGTTATATGAATTACCTGTATATTATGTTGGGTTTTCCCAGAAAGTTCTTTGGCTTAAAAGGAAGTCATACAATCACTGATGTAATGTGAAGAAAGCAGCGCTCTTGCAGTCGGAGGAGAAGCTGAACTGTGTGTCCCTTAAGCCCACATCTGTCCTCACAACTACTTTGTCACTAGTGGCTAGGTCATCCCGGGCACACAAGGACAGTCAAGGGAATCTGTGGCTGGTACTTCTTACCTGTGTTATTTAAACTGAAGTGACTGGCTAAGCCAGTTAGTCTCTGCAAGACTCCAAGCTCTTCTAAGTGTGTGCAGTTGGGCCTTGTTCATGCTAATGCCTAACATTCAAGGGAATTTCCTATTGGGTGGGCATTCTTTACACTTTCAGTAGACAGTAAGATGGGTACTTTCACACCCCCTGCCCAGGTGAGGGACCTAAGCCCAACAATTTGAGTGATCTGGCCCAGGTTCACAGCTCTTCACTACATACAAACAGTTTGACTTTGCTTCTCACATTCTTATCTGTTATGATGGAGGCCCAAACTATATTGAGATACAGAGAGTAGTAGAGGTAGGGCACCATTTTTTCTGAGGTCTGTTTATTTATTTATTTATTTATTTACTTACTTACTTACTTATTTGGGACAAGGTCTCACTAAGCAGGTCAGACTTGTAGTGATCCTCCTGTCTCAGCCTCCCCAGCATTGGGATTACAGGCCTGTGCCACCACCCTGGCTTCAGTGGTGAGCACAGAGCACCTGGGTTCCGGGGCTGGCATGGTATGCAGTACTCGGGATTGAACCTGGGTCCTTGCACTTGCCAGGCAGGTGCTTAGATTGCTGAGCTATCTCCCCAGCTCCTGGGGTCTGTTTTTATTACCTGATTTATAGGAGAACTGAGGAGGCTTCTAGCAGGTGGGTATAGTGCTTTGAATCCCAATTGTGGACTCTGGTTGCAGAGGCAGATGGTGCAGCCAGCAGAGAATTCTCATAAGGAGAAAAGGAGTCTCACAGAAAGTCCCATGAGTGGGGCCTTCAGGTTTTAAGGGGATAGAGCGTAAGGGAACACATAACATCTGGTGCTGACCTCCTCCTGATGTGACCACACTGGAGACACAGACTGAAGCTATCTATACAGAGTATGATGAATCTGTGGGACTCAAGCAACCACCCAGGGCCTTCAGCTGAGATGAACACAAGGAAAGGGCACATCCTCCTTCCCACTTAAGGAGTTCACAGACTGCCATTGCCCTAGCAAGGCCAAGAAGTTCAGGGGCTCAGTGACTCGCAGGAGCTGTGCGCCGTGTACTCCCATGTATACCGGAGGACTCCAACAGATCCCTTAGGCTGTGAAAGAGCTGGTACTTCCTCGGGGCAGGTGGGGACTTAGTGGTAGTAAAGGGAAAGTGGGCTCACACATCTGTATTACACCGACAGTGCGAACAATGGTAAGCATTTCAGCCACCTCACGAGAGTGAGCACAAATTGGAAATGTAAAAAATCATTATGTTTTGTCCATGAATGAAATGGAATTGTAGAAGGGAAGAAGAAAGATTTTGCTTAAATTATCCAGATGGATTGTCTGCATTAGTGGCTCTTCACCACTTGGGCCATAGATTCTCTTAAAAAAAAAATCATCAAAAGCTATAAGCTTAGCCCAGGAAAATACTCTCTTCTTCCCTTCTCAAAATGCCAACTACTTTTGTGTGCTTGGGACATTTATTGGCCCCCAACCTAAGTCTTGATTCCGGGGCTAAAGACCTCTGATTTCAACACTGACCTCTGCAATCGTATCCACCACACTGCTGTTTTTCTTCGTGGAGCAAATCCTTATCAAAGGTCAGCAGGACTTCCTATAATGAGTCCCACTCTTGTCCAATGGCCACAGCTCTAGTTTACCCCTTACTCATGGCTGGCTGCTGAGCCCAGCAATATTTACTTGATGCGGCCCATGCCAACATCAACACAGACAAATGTCAGCCTTCCTTGTGCAGCTATCTGGACCTTTTACGTTCTATTGGAAAGGACATCAGGGTAGCAGCTTGGTCTAGAAAGAACACTGGGTCAGGAACCAGGAAACTATGGACCCTGATCGTGGGTCCTCACCTATGAATGATATAAACTGAAGCAAATCTTTTAACCTAAGGTAATTTTTCTCATCTATAAGGTAGATAATAATAGTTGTCTGTTTATTAGTTGTCTCTATATTTTTCATTTGTAAGGATTAAATAAAATAATATCTGAGAATATGCTTTGAAAATAGAGAAATGTTGAAGAGAGTGCATTATTATTGCTGAGGCAAGCCAGTGTTTTGGGGGATGTTATTTAGTCTGAGAATGAAGATTTCAGGCTGTATAGGGTGAACAGGCGCACCCCAGGGAAAATGGAAGAGGGCCCATTCTGACCAGTCCTTGCAGTTTAATTATGGCTTCGTGCCCCACACTGCAGGCAGAAGCACAAGCCCAGGACACAAACATCTTTCCAGAGAACACCTCATTTGGTGTTTCCTCCTACAAGGTCTGGAGCCCTGTTGAGTATTAAATTCGGCATGACTCTACTATCTCCTTCCCCACTTGTCGGCAATTCCCCAAGGCCTTGGACTACATGAATTATATTTGATAAGCTCAGTAAGTTCCAGGAAGGAACTAATCAACAGACAGGTTGGAATAACTCATGCTTCTGCCCTTGACTGAGTTAATTTTCTAAAAGCCATTAGCCTGTGCCAGCGAGGCCACCTTAGCAGGCATTCCTGTTGGAGTTTAGTGGAAGAAGCCCCTACCATATGTCCCAAAGGAGTAAGAACTTGGACACTATATACTCCACCAGAGAAGGAGCTGCTGGGACACTGCTTGACAGGACAATCTGGAGGGTGGGTGGCACCTCGTGAGTCTGTCATTGTGCTAAGTGTGCCTCAGTTGTCTCAGGTGTCACTAGCAGCCAGGGGACAGTGATACTTCTGACAGCAGCAGTGCTTGTGACTAGACAGCAGAACCACCAAAGAACAGGTAGAGGTGAGGCAGATTCACAACTCCTCTTTCTTCGTTGGCTAATTTTAAATATTCAGTACTCCCTTGAGAGTGGCTCCCCACCCAGACAGAATGCTGAAATGGGAACATTTACGTAAGAAAATGGAACATCCTGTAAATGAGCTAAATATTTTTGCAGTAAGATTTACAAACCAAAGATTAATGGTTTTTGCTCCTGTGCAAGCTTCTGGAGGAGACCTTTTGCTTTAATATTAAAGATGAAGAAACAACAACAACAAACGCACCGTCTAGCAGAGTGGCAAAGTGCAGAGCCTGCAAGTACTCCTTCTCCCGCATAAACCCTTTGAGGGGCGTGGCCCAGCCTTCACTCAGAACTTGGACCCACTGGAGATCCAGCTGCAAAACACAAAAGAGCAGATGAATATTTCCATAAATTCTATTTCGCAGGCATCTGGCCACAGGACACTTCTTTTCATTCACTCGACAGGGGGACAAGGGCCGCGTAAACATTCCCACATGTTACACTGACCTGTGATGTGACGGTCAGATAAGTGCAATCCTAGAACTTTCTTATGGAAGAGTGTTGAAAAGATACCAAATTAAGATGATTCACCTGAACATTTTAGGCTGTACTTATTCCCATAATGTGTGACTGAGATGATAATTAGCTGCTTTTTTTTTTTTTCTTTTCTCCATAAAATTTTTGGTTGGTTATACTTTTTCATCATATGTACTCATCAGTCATTTGGCTGAACTGAGAAAACCATTAACTTTAAGGTAAAACCCTAGCTTATTACCAAAACACAGAGCTTTTCAAGCTCTGGCCACTGAGACTCATGGAGGGTCTCCTACCTCCTTCCATCCAACTGGGGACTATTCACCACTTCTATCAAGCCACGTGTAGCTCCAGCACACTTGTCCTCTTAGCCTTGTGTTTTACTCATCCCCTCAGCTGCCAAGTCACAGTTGTGAATTTAAAACTGATCCCTTGCCCTCCAACCTTTCCTGTCACCCCATGACCAAAAGACCAAACCCCCGGATTTCTGAAGTTCTCTACGTGGCAAGCTGTTCTGCTATTGGAACTGCACAACACAGTGATTGTCAGGATGTTTTCTCATCTGCCCGGAACCTGGTGAGCTGAGGATTTATTTTACTGAGGTGGGGTGTTTGTTCAACACTTATTAGATTAGGAGTCTTCATAGCAGAAGCAGCTTCCCTATTTATCCTGCATCTTATAAAATCTCCAAAGTTTAGAGAGATAAAATTAGGTCCCAATAAAGACACCATCTCCTGGTACAGCCCAATTAACACTGACCCATAAAAAGCCACACACAGGGCAGTTTATTGGGGTTGCATCTTAGCGTCTTCCATTTAGGAAAAACAGTTCTGAACTCTTGCTGATAAAGGATGGAAGTAACTTGCAAAGAAGAAACAGCAGAGGGATTGGCACCACTTTAGCTCACGGTTGCCTTTTCTTCTTCAATTTCCTTTCTTGTGTGTGGGTACCGGAAGTCAAACTCAGGACTTGGCCTTTGCCAGGCAGGCATTGTGTCACTGAGCTATATCCATGGCCCCTCAACTGCTTCTTCATTGCCCAGGAAGTACTTGAGGTTTTTTTTTTTTTTTTTTTTT
>NDGM011017498.1:0-12067 GCA_002564305.1 Octomys mimax | reverse complement strand
CTATGAGTCTGATCTAGTAGTGAGACCCTGAACACCCTGTAGACCCTTCCTTAAAATATAAAAAATAAAAATAAAAAAATGGCAAAAATCATTGTCGCCACCAGTCCTAAGCACAGGCACTCTGACAGCTCACCCAGACCTCTTCTCAGTGACATGACACGCAAAACAAAAGCAAGTGGAAGTGGAGAAGGCGCAGAGGGGGAGATGATTAGAAGGGATTCAAAACTTCTTTCACTTTGCTTCTTAACCAATACATTGATAACAAGTGTACCATCTATAATAAAATAAAAACAGAACCACAAACCTCCTGGAAGGACAACTTGAGCCCAGGAGCTCTTCCTACTTACTCTCTTTGGCAAAAAGATCTGTGTTTTCTGGAACCAGGACACGCAGAATGGGAACCAAGGAAAAAGTTCCAATTTTGTGTCCTTATGGATATATCATCTTTTTAAAAAGCAGTTTCCTTCCCACTTCCTCCAACAGGAACAGTGGTCAGCTGCTTTTCTATGATATTTCTCCTCAGTTTCATGGTCAAGGGAGAAAAGGGCAGGAAAAAATGAGGCTCTATGACATCATTTGCCAAAAGGTTAGATGTTAAATTATTGAACAGCTATTATAAATTCACACGAAGTTTTAAGTGCTAATTTATTAGGTATACTAAAAGTGTAAAATTGTTAGGAAGTATTAAATTACCAACAAGAAAAAACACTGTGTTAAATTACTTCGGAAATGTTAACATGAAGGACTACAGTCAATTTAATTATCTACATCAGTGGTTCTAAAAGTTGGGTACACAACAGAAATACCTGGGCAACTTGAAATTCAAAAGCCCAGGCCATAGCCAAGACCTGTTGGTACAAATTCTTTGGGGATTGCTCATCAACAACAGCATTTTTCAGTTAGGGTATTAATGTGCAGACAAAATTGATATCCACTGGTCTACACTGAAACTAATTAACATGGCTTGAGAAAAAGCCAGTCCTCCTCTGCTCTACAACTCCCCCCGCTCAGGAGCTTTGCAGTTTATAGTGCAGGAATGTCATTCACAGCACAGTGCACAAGGGCACAATGGAAGATGGAAGCACATGTCCTTTACAGGGTGGCATCACGGCTCCTGTTTTTGAAACTGATTATCATGCAGGCAATATTACTACTAGGTAAAGGGTATCTTAAGGAAGTACCTTGAAAAGGAACTGCTCTTGTGTGTGTCCTTGCAGTTGGTCACCTGGAAGGCAAACTCCTCACATGGCTGAGGCTGGCTCACTGCTCCCCCAAGCCCACCAAGAAGGAGAAACTGATGGTTGCAGAGGGATAAATAATACAGGAAGAACAACTGTGGAGGCAGTGATGCTACAAGTGCATGCAGAGGGGAGGCCTGGGCCACACAAGGGCTCTGCGCAGTTGATGTCCACACTGCAAAATGAATTGGCTGAAGGACAGGCCCCTCCAGCAGCACTGTCAGCATCAGCCCCTTTTCCAGTTCTGGCCGCAAGCACACATTCATCCATTCACTTCCATATGTCCTAGCTGTGTGTCTTGGTCCTGGCTCACCTTGAACTTATAAGTTCATACGCACAAAAGCGTTGAAAAAGTAACCGCAATTCTATGTGATAAGGAAAACGGAAGTATGCAAAAAAAAAAAAAAAAAAAAAAAACAAGGTCATAAATCTATCACAGGGAATAATTTCCTCTGGGAAAGCGTGCTCCAGATGATAGAAACAACACGAGTGAAGACCCGCAAAGGGCAAAGGATAAGAAAACAGGAGGCTGAAGGCATACGCATGAGAGGCAAAGGGGCAGAGATTCAAGATCAGAAAGGGCAGCGAAGGTGAAGTGCAGGTCTTGTCCAACAGTGAGGCTTCTCAGAAGTGGCGTGACTACTGGGGGCTGGATAATTTCTTATTGTGAGGGTCCGTCCTAGAGCTTGCAGTATAGCGGTCCCTTCCTGGACTCTACACTTAAACAATGGCAGCACAGCCTGAGAGTCAGTAGAAGGGTGATTCAACAAAAGGGTGAATTAAATTAATTAAATTTTTTTAATGTATTACAATAACAGCAATTAACCACTAAGAAGAATGTATGCAGTGTGTTGATTATTGAAACTGTCCTACCGATTTGATTTGAAAAAAAAAAATAAAAATAAAAATGTCAAAAATAAATAAAGAAATAAATGTATTACAATAAAAGACACATTGCTAGGCACAATAGCATAAGTATGTTTGAAGGGAGCGGGTATTCTATGTCATTTCCTGTAATTTTTTTTTTAATTTAAACACACAATGTATTTCTTTATGGTCCATCACTGACCAAATATTTACCACAATTTCTGTCACATAAAAGCAATATTGTGTTCTGATCCACTTTATCCACTGGATCTGTCACTAAGCAACTTTGGCTCTGCCTTAAAGTCAAAATAGTCATAAAAAAAGAAATAGGTTAAAGGCATTTGGGACTTCGAGGCAGACCGGACAGTGCACTAAAGACACTCACTGTGGAACTTCCTCAGCAAGCAGAAAGAGTGTAGCAACGAGTGTGTCCAAAGCAAGGCAAAGCAAGGGGCAGTATTCTGAGGGAGTTGACAGCAACTTGTCATTCATGGTAACATCTTTCAAATCTTTAAACATTCTTTAACATACTTCATTGTATAATAGGTGGTATACCCCTACACACACACACACACACACACACACACCACACAGCCCTTCCTCACCTTTGTCAATAATGTCTTCATAAATTGCCAGACACAGCTAGGAACATAACTGTCCCTGTTTGATAAGCATGGCCTGGAAGCAGTGTGGAGCTACTGCACAAACCAAAAGTAAGTGAGAGACTTCTCCTCACTTAGAGAAAAAGGCAGTGTGGAGGATGACATGGTGTGGTAAAGCATCAGAAACTACACATCCATTACAGAAAAATATAGAACCACTTATAGCCACTTTTGGAAGGATAGCAGTCTACACACTCAACGGGACCTGGTTCACTCATCTATATACTAGGATTTCAAAGGAGAATCAAGTCTTTGTCTTAACTGAATCTGCAACATGGAAATTTCCCAGAGTTCACTTCTTGATGGTGAGATCAAGAACACTTCTCATTTCCTTGTGCTCTTCAGGATCTTCTAGAATGTGAATGAATAAAACAGCGCTGTTTTGCAGGGTACCATCATTAGGTATAGCCTTTGTGAACATAAAAAGAATGCACAAGTGATACTCAGTTGCAAAGATGGAGACAACAGTCCCACAATTTATCTCATGCACATGTATTGTGCCTTCTTTCATTGTGTTTTTAATGGCATTACAGTGCTTTGAACTGAACCATGTACAAGATCTCTGCAGAACACAGCCTTTGGGACAGATCTCTTGAAGTACACCATGATGTTAGTCATCTACTGTTGAGTAACTAGCCACTGTAAAATATAATGACAACAGTTCTGTCAAAATTCGCTGGCTGGTCTCAGCTGGGCAATTTTTTATCTACATGGTGAAACTGAGGTCACCCAACAGGCGGTCTTCAACAAGGAGCTCGCATGGAGCTGTACCCTTCAAAATGGCCTCACATCCCTCAGGGTCCCTCTTCACATGGCTCATCATTTAATAGTCTACTCTAAGCTTGACATGCTTCCAAAGGGGTGCACTCCAGGAGGATCAACTGAAGTGTTTATCAATCCTCTCGTTACATGAGACTTTTTGATGATTCATTAACCAAACCAAGTCATTTGTCCAAGTCATGAGTCAATAAGAACAAGTCAGAACATGAGAGATGGGAGGCAGAGTTCACTGGGGTCACCAAATGAAATAGTCCACAGTGGAAACCAGGTTCCCTTGTCTACCAGACTTTTTGAAGTAGACATCAAGCTATTTTTTAAAAGCCATTCACTACAGGCCTGACATCCTGTACCAAATCAAACTGAAGAACAAAAATTTCACCTTTCCTCTTGCTGAGAACAAAACATCCAACACACATAGTTTAAAAGGAAGATGGGTTTAATGTTGCTTATGGTTTCTAGAGATTCAGTCCGTGGAAAGCTACCTCAAAGGAGAAGTGTCATAGAGGAAGCACATGACAGAGAACAGCTGCTTAACTCATAGTGGAGGGGAGCAGGAGGGAAATCATGCAAGTGTACGTCCCACAGTCACACTTCCACGACCCCCTCAGGACACTTGGAAGCTCACTGTACTAATCCCTCGGCAGAAACCTGAGGCAATCTAACTGGCAATCTGCCTTAACTGTCACACTAAGGAAAAATTTATTTCTGACAAACTGTTTTTTTCCCTAAAGGACAGAAGTACCAATGATGAAAGATTTACTCACAAAAGATTAATTCTATTCATTGGATAAATCTAAAGAGCTCCATGATCATTTTCATGATCAAAGGATTTAAAAAAGCTGATTTAAGTCTCTTACTTCCCTTCTCAATTTTCCTTTTAGAGGAATAACTCTCCTCTGAAGGCACAATCTTGAATTTTGCTTTTAGTTTTAATGCCGTGAACACTATGAAAAAATGCACACTAGTTGTCACACATTAAAAAAGCTCTAATTAGTAAAGCATAAGTTCACTTTAAGCATGCTTTCATGCATAGTGACAATATAATTAGTTTACTATTTCTGTACATGTGGAATATGATATGCATTTTTCCAGAGGACAAAAGTATGACTATTATGACAACCTTTTAACAGAATAATAGACACAAACCTCAGGGTACTAAGGCTGTCCAGGAAAATACTGGGAGTCCATTTGGCTGCTTTCATTTGTAGGTAGGTGCACTGCTTTCCAATTGACCTACACTCAGATGGGACCAACAAGGAGGGCCTTCCTGCTTCTAATTTCAGAGGCAAAGGATGCCGAGACCAGGGAGAGTGAAACCTCGCCTGAGCTTCTAAATGAATCTGACATTTCATGAGTTTCAAAGAAATGAATTTAGGTCAATCAATATTCAGACAGAGGTCTGAAGACACGGAACTAGCACAGGACTTTTTATTTTTAAAGCTTAGAGTTACAAATAAAATGTTTTTGTCGTTTACTTTTCAAAATAGCCTCAGTAAATTTTTTGGAGGACCATAAGGACTAATAGCATCTAGAATTGCTATACTCAATAAATATTTATAAAATGAATAAAACATAATCTAATGGAACAAGAGAACACGGCTGTGAAAATCTACTCTAATTAGGTTTCCTGTGTTCTGGTAAAAATGGTGGAGGAGCCATATATGGTGGTGCATGCCTATAATCCCAGCTATTGGGGAAGCCGAGGCAAGAAGATGGTAAATTTGAGTCAACCTGGATGAGTTAGGGAGATCTTATCTCAAAATAAACTTAAATAAAGGGTTGGAATATAGGTCAGTAGTGAAGCACTTGTCTTGTATGGCAAGGTAAGGTCCAGGATTCAATCCCAAGCATTGAAAAAAGAAAAACTAGAAGGTGATGAACAAAATATACAGGTGGTGGTGAGCCAGCAAACACTTTACAATTCATTCTTTCACATAAATGAAAGATCCATCTGTTATTTTTTAAATCTACTGCTACTGATCTACTCAAATGCCCTCTCTTTGTGAATAAGAAACTAATTCTCTAGGGCAAAAGTGGCAATGTCACAACTAGATCTCAAGCCCACAAAGAAGCCCCAGCATCTATAGTCAATTCATACTATTCACGATTCCCATATTTGTATATTTGTCTACTTGCTTAAATTTAGTTTTCATCATAAAACAATACAAGATGTTGACAGTCTTTGGCAGACATTCACAAAAAAGTAAACAAGTCTAGTTGCCTGCCATGTGGGTTCCTGGCTGCAGTCACACAAGTGCTCTGCTGCCTTCTTGTCTATCTCTTATCTTGTAAATGACTGTCCTTCTTGAAGTCAAGCTATTCACATTTTGTGCTGCTTTAATTTGTGTGTGTGTGTGTGTGTGTGTGTGTGTGTGTTGGTGATCAAACCTAGGCCCTGATCCACATGGTCTATCAAAGAGTTATGCACTGACCGAACAATCCCGTGCTTTTCCAACAGTGCTTCTGCTGTTCTAAATGGCCCCTGAGATTAATACTTAAGTTCTTCCTCTAGTGTCCCAACGTGCATGATGACTGTGAAAGGTCTTAAAGTGAAAACACTTGCCTGAAATACCTTAGCTAAAAGTGCCTGCTAAGTCCCTAAACACCTTCATTTTTCTCATACCCAATAACATGAGCTTGACCAACTACAGTTTAAGGATTTTCCATTTGCTTGCAAATCTTTCAGCATTACAGGAATGTTACCTAATTTGATAGTCAGAGTATTAGCAAAGAAAAATCATGGAAATCACTTAAACCAAGGATTAATAAAATCTGAGTTTCACAGATCAACAAAGAGATAGAAGACTATAAGGAAAGGTTCCACAAACTTGGATGGAAAGAGTAATTACATCAATATTTTCACTAACTCTAATTGAAATTAAGCAATTCCTCCAGTTATGAATATAAATCACAATAAGATTTGTAGTACCTGACTATTTCTATGGAAAATTTAAGTATTTTCATATCACATTATAATTGTCAAGATCAACAAGGTAACATTGTGCTTGTCAATAACTCAAAGTTACAAGCATTATTAATGTGTCGGTTCATGTGTTCATTATATGTACATATATTATTGAGGCACAAATGCATTGATTAATTTCAAATCTGTATTTCAATACTGTGGCCTGACACATAGCCCTGTGATTAAATAACAGCGGCATAAAGGAAAGAGAGAGGTAGATATCCCTGGGTGGAAGCGATGAAGATTTTACAAAGCATACACAAATCTGTTATATCCTTACCAGACTTCAGTCTCTGCACTTGGCGAGATGCAGCTGTCCCACTACACAGGCAGAGGAATCCCTACAGTGGGCAGCCAACATATCTCAAATACACTGGTGCAAACAAAGACATAGATTCACCACGACTTTCCATTACACCGCAAGTGTCCTACATGCTACATAACACATCACCTGCTGTAGACCCAGCACGCTACCAGTTAGAAGCCAAGCCACGCCTGGCATGCCAAGCTCCTTCCTGCCTCTTACTGCAGTCCCCTGGGCTGATCAAGGTCCTCCTGCCTCCTCTCCCTGGCAGACACAATTTTATACAGCTATGTGCCACCTTCTTCCTGTTTTCTTTGTAAAATAATTATCCTTGTGTGGACACTAGACAGTGAGCTTTGTGAGCATAGACAGGGAAATAGGACAGGGACAGAGAAATGTGTGTCTATATGTACAATGATAGGTAATGAAGGAAGTAATAATAAAGTTAATGTTTAGTGAGCACTTAGCATGTCCTAGGAACTATTTTTTAACTGTTAAGGATGATGACGAATCTTGCTTGCAAAAATGAATAAAGTCGCAATGCGGTTAGGATGCTCACAGGAACACAGACAGGAAGTGGCAGAAGTGGGACCTAAACCAAGGCACATGATCCAGAGGATGTGTATGTATTCACTCCCTGCATTGGGAGAACCCACATCATTCTTTCATTCAACAAGTGAAAGAGGTATAGACCACTGACGTTCTATTCTCTTATCAGTAAAGATCCAAGGTAAGGTCAGAATTCAGAGCTCATCATCCAGGAGCTTTGGGAGGGAGAAGGGAAATGAAGGGAAGGGGAGACAAAGTTCAAGGGCAGACTGACAGGTGAGTTATTCAATTGGTTGATAAATCAAACATCTGGTCAATGGATTATTATAGCATATCTATCTAGATGTCCCTCCCGAGCCTCACATGCACATACTTTCTGGAAGAGGACTGCTGAAGGTGTGATAACTGGACTAGTACACTGACTGGCGGAACACAGTTCTGGATGTGAATAATGGGAGTGCCCACCGAGAGTGTGGGTGGCGCCAACCAACAGGCTTGTAGTCTTCATGGAATAAAAAGGGAAAGGAAAGCTCTCCGCACCTGCCTATGCACCATGGATCATTTCTCTTCTTCCACGTCTTGTGCCATGCCACCTTGCTTTGGATTCAGCAGGTCATCAACTAAAACCTCTGCGAACTATGAACTAAAATATACCTTTCGTCCTCTAACTTCTGGATGTTGGCTATTTTGCCCCAGCAGCGAGAAAGATTAACAGAGAGACAGAAATAACGGATCATGCTCAGGGACCCCCAGCGAAGCAGATCAGGCCCAAAGCAGGAATCACTTACTGCTCCCCGAACCATGAACAAATTCTCAAGACATGCTACTAATATCATCCCTAAGTATTCTCTAATTTAAGTAATTTCACCCATGTTGTATGCCAGCCAGGAGGCACACAGTTGAAAGCAAGAGAGTGAGCTGCCTTCCCAGGAAACCCTCACAGATTTCTGTTACAAAGAGCTGCCTTTCTTTTCTCAGCCTAAGTCAGCCCTCCTCACATCGCACAGATATAATAAGTACGATGTTCTATGTCAGTTCAGACCAGCAATGGCGACTTTTATTTTGCTTGTGTTTCACATTAATTTCTTGCTTATCCGATCTCACAACATCAATGAATCCTGCTGAGAAGAAGGTTAATTTCTTTTTTTTTTTTTCAAAATAGTTGCCTTCATGTAAAGTCAACAAAGATTCCCAACCTCTAACACTGAAGATCAGACGAGTTCATTCAGGATTCCATGGGAAAACAATCCAAACAGAAAACACTGGCTGTGGGATTATTAAACATTAAGGAAGAAATATTTAGAGTGACATTACTGGTTTTGGTTTTTTTTTGTAACTGTAACTGCTTTCTATTGTGAAAATTTTTTGTTTTCTATAAACCAGCCAGATAACATGTCAATTAAACCAATTCATCTTTTAAAACCCAAAAAGGAAGATGTGAGCAGACACTCTGAACTAGGGATCAATCTGTGTTGTCATACAGACAGCTTATTTCTAGTCTGGGAAGGGTGACAGCTGAAATCTTCAAAAACATACACATTCCCCTCTTGAAATCACATGTCGAGGGCTCAGTCTGGTTTTGCATCAATGACCTTTAAATAGAGCTGGCTCGCAAAGGCTAAGCAGGAACTGCACTGGAAACTCTCAGAGATCAATGAGCGTTCACACCTTGCTAGAAGCCAAACTTCCCTCAGAGATGAGGAAGCAGACTGCAACACACACTGCTGGCTGCACGGAATCTTCATTTCGAGTAGCACTGCTGGTAATAGAATCTGAATCTTCTTCCAAAATCATGGCGAAAGACAAAATTTTGTATCAAACCTACGTTGCACAGAGAATGTCTAAATGAGCCAAGAACAACAAACTAGATACAATCAAGATGAGCGCCAGAGGCTACATATGGTAGCAAAAGCCAAAAATAAGCATGCATATATATAGCAAACGACTGCCTAAATAAACAAGAAAACCTGCTTGTATGTAAAACTTTTTTTCTTCTTCCTTCTTTCTTTGGGATCTAGCTCTATGTATGTATAACAATTGAAATTAGAATATGTTGCTGATATACTAAAGAGACAGAAAGAGCATTCAAAATCTGTTTCATAGGCCAGGGAGATAGCTCAGCAACATAAGCACCTGTTTGACAAGCACAAGGTCCCAAGTTCAATCCCCATATCACAAAAAAAAAAAGTCATATGTAAAAAGTTACAAGGCTCACATGCTATGTGAACAGGTCTGTCTTCTTGAACATGTGACTGAATGAGGGAGAAAGGCACATGCAGACCACTAAGCGCATCCACATCTCACTGTTGTCTGCCAACACATGAATACTTCTGAGGAAAATTAGGCATTCAAACATACCCTAAATCAAGATCGATTGGAGAGCATGTCTATTGGAGGTGATTCCAAGAAGCACCAGTAGGAGAGTGTGGAAAAGAGGAAAAGTAGCCAATACAAAAATGTGATGTCCATTGAGTCATCCCCATGGTGACCAATGCCTGGCCTCGCGGGGCAGGCCTGGAGGTGGTGCAGAATGCACTTCCCCCGCTTTCCCAGCCCCAGGCAGGGGAGCTGAGGTACTTATACATACATCAATCCTTATCTCAGGCAAAGAGGGAAGCACAGATTTCTCAGCTCACATAGGAGTAAAGTAGGTGACCAGAGCAAGTGGTCAGAGGACAAATACAGGCACCTGAAAATGTTAAGTATCAAACGAAGGATGCAAAGAGATATTTGCACATCCATTTCAGAGCTGTGTTATTGGACATCTATGTGAGCAGCAGTAACAAAATAGTGGAAGCAACCTAGTATCCATCAGCCGATGAATGGATGACCAAAATGCGACTTCTATGTCACACAGGATATGATTCAGTGTTAAAAAGCAAGGAAATTCTGACACGCTCCCAGAAGGAACTCTACAGCTATCATGCTAAGTGAAGGAAGCTGGTGAAAAAGAAGAAATACTGTGTGAGTCCACTTATGTAAAGACCAAGTCAATTTCAATGAAATAGAAAATACAACAGTGATTTCCAGGGACTGAGGGGAGGTACTGCTTAGAGGAACCAGTTTCTGCTTGGCCAGTGGAAAAGACCTGCAGACGAAGGGTGGCGATGTCTGCACAGCAGGGTGAATGTGCTACATACCGCCGATCTCTCTTTAGAATAACTCAGATGAAATACAACATGCACGTTACCATTATTTTTTAAAAGGAAGAACCAAAGGCCAGCCAAATAGCTTATTGGATTAAAGCACCTACAAGCAAGCACAGGGGCCAGGGGTTGAATCGCCAAGGGTTCAATCCGCGGGCCTGCCATGCTAGCCCCACCCCTGGGGCATGATGAGAGGGCAACTGAGATCAGGCGTGGTGGCACGCACCTGTAATCCCAGCTCTTGAGAGGCTGTAAACAGTCGGATCACTATGAGACCGATCTAGTAGTAAGACCTTGAACACCTTGTAGACCCTTCCCTAAAATACAAAACAAAGAAAGAAAGAAGGAAGGAAGGAAGGGAGGGAGGGAGGGAGGGAGGGAGAGAGGGAAGGAAGGAGAAAAAAAAATAAAAAAGAACCAAAACTGATATGATCAGAGAGTCTTCCTTAACAGTCCACTTGAAGAGCTGGCCACCAAGCGTGGGCATGGTGGATCACACCTGTAATCCCTACACTGGGGAGGCTGAAAGCAAGAGGATCACTACAAGTTCGAGCTGTGTAGTGAGACCCTGTAAACCCTGTAGACCCTGTATCAAACGCATAAAAAAAAATTCATTCGAAGATAGATCTCAAAAGACCTTTAAAAGGACTGGGTCAGGTGAAAGAGCCCCAAGAAAAAATCATCACTGGGTAGAGCTATTCTGCTGAAAAACTATATACTTCCTCACTTTTCTCCTGCTTCTGATTGGTACATGGTCACCACTGAAAATGTAAAACATACATAAAAATAAAGAGAAAGTAAGGTAACCCGTCAGTGATCTCCCAGCCAGAGGGGCTCCCCCAGCATGGATAGCAAGGATGTCTCTGCAACAGTTGATGTCCCCAACCCCCCCTGCCAGCCAGCAGGTTGAACAGCTGACTGAGCTTGCCACAGCCCCTGGACTCAGATGCAGGACTTTGCACACAAAAATAATTTTTAAAAATTTTTAAATTATTTTTAAAATAATTTCAACCCAAAACTAATAAATCTTATTTTGGGGGGAGGGGGATCTGGAATTGAAAACTCTATTTAAGGCAAGCTAAAATGAATAAAATGATGTTCTTTCAAGACTGAATGCTTCTCTTGTAATGCAATTCAATATTCTCAGACTTCTTTCAGACCTAAAATTAAAAAAAAAAAACCCACACAAATGAAATGACACGTTGAAACTTGCTCTGACCCTGTCCTATCTCCAAGGTTGCTGGTTTGTTGTGCTTAATGTCTTTTTTTCTTAATTTCATACCAACTTGCAAGCAACAATAAGGCTTTGTTGGCTGGTGAAATGATGCAATTATAAGTGCATTAGCTTGCTCACCCACAACAGGAATTTGATTTCAGAAACAAAAAGTAAAACTGGCCACTAACATTGCTACCAGAGAAGAGCTCTTGAAATATGGGAAATACTGCCTACTTTTGGTTGGATTTGAAACATTTAAGATACGAAGGACAGCCAGGGATATAGCTCAGGGGCACAGGGCCTGCCTAGGAAGTGCAAGGAGGTCATAAGTCTGATCTCT
>NDGM011017446.1:0-32173 GCA_002564305.1 Octomys mimax | reverse complement strand
TTCTTTATTAAGCTTGTTCTAAGTAGGTGCTTTAGACCACTGAGCCATCTCACCAGCCCCGAAAAGCCCTTTTGCTTCAGTGGTTCAGTTCATTGTACTGCATAAGAAGCGGGTGGTTCTGGGGCAGCTCCCAAACTGACGCCGTGGCCAGGCTGCACTGGGCTCTGTGCCTGCGTCCTGCCAGGACATGCTCTGGTCTTCATTTTGCTGACTGCATTATCATTTGCTGAGGATTAGAGCCCCAAGTGTGTCAGAGTTGAGGCTCCAGGTTTCCACAGAAAGGTGCAGTATATGTCCCACACACTTGGGAGGCACTGCTGCCTCTGGGCTGTGGTACTGGCAGTCAGTGGGGAAGCTCTCAGTCCCTGAGAATGGACCCCTTCTGTTCATCCCTGTTGATTCTACTGGTAGCTCTCAGATGGTCATAATTTACAGGTACTTAGTATTTACAGAGTAAAAAAGAGCTAACATTTTTTCAGCTTCCCTTTCAGAGTTTCCAGCAATAAATGTGAAAACATTCTTCTTAGGAAAGCAGTAACTTCTATGGCAGCTATATCAGACCAAGTCCTAGGGTGACACATTGTTCTGTTTTTAAGGCTATAAATGTCCGTCAGAGAGCTTGAAAGCTACATGTAGGGTGATCCTTCCACACAGTATGGGCCCCACTCCCAGGCTAGTCCTGCCCAGTGGCTTTTGGCTTTGGAAACTGATAGAGAACTTAAGTATTTTTGCATGCTTGTTGAATGCTCCTTACAATTGGTGGTTGTGTGTGTGTGTGTGTGTGTGTGTGTGTGTGTTTAGCACAGGGTCTACAGGGTCTCAGGGTCTCATTATACAATACAGATCAGACTCATAGTGATCCTTCTGTTTTCAGCGTCCCAAGCGCTGGGCTTATGGGCCTGTGCCACCATGCCCAGTCTCAGATGCCATCTCAGCATGTCCCAGGGGCTGGGCTGGCACAGCAGGCAGGGATTGAACCCCTGGCCCCTGCATCTGCCTGAGCAGGTGCTTTGATCTCCTGAGCTAGCTGGCCGGTCCTTTTTTTCTTTTTTTTTAAATAAGCCATATTTTTAGGAGAGCAGGTGTGGACTTTGGAGCTGCTCAGAAAGGCAAGAGAAATGTGGAGCACTTGCAGAGTGTCCCTGCTCTGGGTACTTTAATAGCCACGTGGAGGGAGAGACTGATACCTGTTGAGCGACTTTTTAAGGGGAGGTGGAATGCAGAGGTCTTTTTTTCCAGGTTTACACTAGAGGGAGGGCGGAAACCTTAATTCTTAGAGCAGTGGCCACCTGCCTCCCTTGTTGGTCCAGATGTTCTGGAGGCTCCTCCAGGCAGGAGCTGCACAGGCAGACGTGAGATGTGGCCACGGTTAGGGCCAGGCCCTGAACCCCAGTGCCTGGCACTTGCTGGTGTGAACTGGAAGACAGTCTCAACCCTCGTCAGCAGAGAAAGGCTCCAATTGCTGCTTAAATTGCACTTCACAAATGTGGTGGTGTGCTGGCCGGCACCAAGGGTAGCTGTGCGCCTGTGCAGCAGCGGGGCGGCTTCTTGCCCTGTGCATGTTCTGTGTTGAGAGCTGGGCATAGGTGCTGTATGGGTAGGACAGAGGTCCTGAGGGCTTCGCTCTGACTGCAGGTATCACAGTCCAGGCATCAGAAGCCGGGTAGGCCACCAGAATAGGTGGTCTGGAAAGACTGCTGCTACTGCCGTTATGGAGGTAGGAAGGAGGCGTGGCCGGAAGCACCGCCAGAGCTGTGAGCACTGCAGGAGGTTGTTGCTTCTTTCTGGCAGTAGAAAATATATTAGCTTTTTATCTTGAGACAAAATACCAGATACCCTAAATTTGAAGGAGAGAGATTCGTTTATTCTCTTGGCATCTGTCTTGGGCTGGCTAGTTGTGAGGTGAAAACAGTGGTCAGAGGGTATGGTGGAGGAAAGCCGTGTGCTGTGGCATCTGAGGTGCACTAGGGCAGGGCCCGGGGCCAGGCCCCAGTGTCATGTCTACAGGACACTCTTTCCCCTTGGCTCCAGAGTAGCATGCTCGAATGTGAGCTCGCTGAGTGGTGGGCTTCTTGGTGGTATCTAAGTGCCTCACAATCCTGTCACCTCTCTAGGCTCTGATCCAATCAGGTTGATACCTAGGAGTTCCTGGCATGGAGGAGGTTTGGACTGTGGAGGAAGGGCCCACTCTGGATGGGCCCTCACTTGTCCTGCTCTTCATCATCCAAGTAACTCAGAACTTGATTAGAAAATCCCCTTTGTTTTGAGAATTGAACCAAAGGTCCTGCATTGAGCCCCGCAGCCCTTTAAATGTTTAGGTGTTTTGTTTTGTTTTGTTTTCTTTTCTTTTTAGATAGGATGGGTCCTGCTAAGTTATTGAGGCTGGCCCAGAACTTGTACATCTTGGAGCTTGCAATCATGCCTCAGCCTTCCAAGTTGCTTGGACTACAGGCATGTACCACCACACCTGGCATAGGGTTTGCCCTTTTAGCTGGCTAGAGAGACTTTGGTGTGCTCTGAGTTGCTGAGAGGTGTATTTTTTGGCGGAACTGAGGATTGAACTCAGGCCCTTGCGCTTGCCAGAGAAGCGCTTATTCTACTGAGCCATCTCCCCAGCCCTTCACTGAGAGGTTTAAATGAGAACATTCAGGAGAACAGCTTCCACATCCCAGCTCGCTTGCATGCCTTTCGCAAGCGTGTTTCCTCCAGGCTTGGGTAACTTTGCATTTCGACTGTTTTTCCATGTTGTGTGACAGTGCCCTGTGGGGGAGGGCTGGCAGGCAGGCTTTTGGAGGTGACTTGGCCTGGGCAGAGCACCTTCTGGAGGGGAGGGGTATAGGGCGTGGTGTGCGGGACAAGGACCCTAGAGCTCAGAGCAACCGGCTGAGCAGAGAGCCCTGCACCCAGAGCTGCGGCTGCGGCTTTTGGCAGCCTCAGGCCTGCCTTCATGGGACTTAGCTGGGCATCACATCACGGTGGCTTGGGGCGCTAAACTCCTCTCTTTCTTTTTACAGGAGCGGCAGAATCGAAACAAACAATAAGGACAAGCCAGGTTCTTACGTGGTTAGCAGCTGGCTTTGAAAACAGTTTAACTGTATGCTCGGTGCTGCCTGTGGTGTCAGCTCCCGCGTGTCATCCTTGTGAGAGATTGAGTGTTGCATCTTTATCTTCTTTATAGTTCATTTAAGCTGATGGATCTGTGTTCATTTGTATTTTTTCTATGTATTATAATATTGTAGAACTCACTAATAAAGGAATATTTTTTTGTCAGCTTATCAGACTGACCTGATGCAAGATACAAATATCCTTAAGAACAAAACAAAAAACCTAATACATCCCCAAGTTTTTTTTCTTCAATTTTGGCAGAAATTATGTTCTTATTCTTATATCCAGCCATTTAATATTTCTAAAGGAAACTACAAAAGTTTTACCCCTTTACTGCTTTTTTGCAAACAGAAAATAACCTATGAGCTGTTTGTCATTAAGAGTATGCTGTTAAAAATCTCCTCAGTGCTGAAATCAGAAGGTTAGTGGTTGCCCTGTTGGGCTGGTTCACCATTTTTCTGTTCATGCTGTCTAAAATGCTAATCTGCCTTTTGGTTTTGCTGCTAGGCAGAAAGAGAAATTTTAGTTTTTCAAATGTGACAATGGTCGCCACTGGAAGAGCCGCCCCTCGCCGGGTGTTGCCCACCAGCAGCTGTACCGCGCCCGCTGCCTGCCGTCTCGCTCCTACCAAGGACTTGGAAGGTGTTTGCAGTCCGGTTCTGTGTGTGCGTTCTGATTCTTTGCAGGTCGTTTTTAATTTGCCCTTTTCTTCACTTGATAATCCTAATGCCATCTTCAGTTTTTTACTAATTATGCTGAGCTTTAAATGTAGGCTCTGGATAGTACAGTGCAACGGATGATGTCGCCTAATTCCATGTGTGCATCTGATTTTTCTTTTCTTGTTGAATGGTTTAAAAATCAAAAAAACAAAAAAATCCTTTTAGGAAATAATTTGCTGTCATGTGTTGTGGAATGAGGGGCCGTTGTGGAGCTGCCCTGCTACCTGGAGTGGAGTTGAGCATGACAGCGGGCCCGTGCCCGACACCCTTGCACACGAATCTGCACGCACCCACTGTAGAGGATCCTTGCTGTCTTAGAGCGCAGATGCCTTCCACAACTATTTACTCTAAAAGACCCTCTGAGTTAAAAGTTGAAGCTGTATTCTTTAGACTTGTATTTGAAACCGTGTCTTTCCTCCGAGCTGTTACTGCCTGTACAGAGTCCTGACCAGCGATGGATTGCTGTCCTCTAGGAGAATACAAGCCTTAATAAACACACCTGTTAGCAAGTCTGTGTGCTCTCGTCCTTCCTCCTGCCTGTGGGAGCCACGTCTTGTTCTTGGTAGCTGTGAATCCAGTGGTGAGGCCGCTGTCCACACAGCGTGGGTTGCTCAGGTCTGAGACACCCCTTGGGCAGGTGGAGAGCGAGGGACCGCCTGGGACTGACTGTACAGACCTGCATGCCCCTGGCCCCACGGAGGGGCAGAGCAGCTCTTAGAGCCCCAGTCACGATGCTCAGGCCCCCGACACGGGTGGCAGGCCACACATGACCTCAGTGTGACCCCGGCCGCGTGACTTCTCTGTCCTTTTGCTCACCCTCAGTCCATTCAGGTGCAGCCAGCAGTGCACTTCCTCTGGTCATTGTCCCGCATGTCTGTTGGATGTCTTTGCTCAGGGTATGTTCCTGTGAGGTAAAATTTACAAAGGCTTGCACTTAGGTATATATGTCCTCTTTTTTTTTCTTTCTTTTTCTTTTGCGGAACCAGGTATTAAACTCAGGCGCTTGCGCTTGCCAGGCAAGCGCTTATTCTACTGAGCCATTTCCCCGTCCCCCATATGTCCTCTTTTTTTGACATGTATGAGATAACGATACAAAATTAGTATCATCTCAGGAGTCCACATCCTCTCTGCTAGAACTTAGTATTTCACCAGGAAAAGCACCAAACATAAGCTTAGGAAAGCTAGTCTCAGTTGGTCAGGTGGGAGATTTATTTTCTCCACTTCAGCTCCAAATTTCTTTCTTACTTAAGGGAGTATGTTATAAACATTGAGTGGCTAAGTATCTGTGCCCTTTCCTACACGAGTGGATTGCTGAGAGGCACTGACAGGTAGTGCATGTTGTACTGGGTGTTCCGCCTTTTCGAGTAGCACAGCAGGGCTGGAGGTGGGTAGAGTCCTGGTCACTGTGTAGCTAGAGAAGGTACTGTGGCTGGCAGTGCTTGCTAGCTGGCATCTCTACTTCTACCCTGAGGGCCTTCGAACCCAGGTGTTCTCAGCTCCCTCTACAGACCACCTAGAGAGGAGGAAGCGGGGCTTTCATCGTATTTCTGGTTCTTAGCTGTGTCTGGTGTCAAGAAGCTTGGCATGTACTGTGAGAGTCGGAGAAATCTCCAATAATTTAGAAGTGCGCCACACCCTATTGCCATTTGTGTTTGCCTCTCCTGGGAAAACACAGCCAGCTGATTAAGCCTTTATTGCTTTTTCTGACCCTGCCTGTAACCACGTTAGGATTTCATAATGGGTTCTGAGGCACTGGTAAAACTGCTAGCCAGCAGTGCCAGTTGGTGTCCCAAGTGGGACACCTGACATTTCTTTGGAGGGTCTGAGGCCCTCACTGACCACCCTTGCAGCTTGCAGGTTCCTTCCTGCACTGGGCGGTAGCTGGAGGAGCTGTGGTGGAGGAAATACGTGGTTTGGGCTAATTGTGCGACTGTGTTCTCTTGCTCAGTCAGCTGGATTCTGTCACTCGGGTTCCCTGAGGTCCAGGATCCAAGCAACTTCCCTAGCCATAGACCAGCTGTAGCCAAGGTCTGTGAGTGGAATTGGTGCTGTCCTGTTACTGTGTGACATGAGGGGTCACCAGCCTTGCCTTGTGCCTCTCGGGAGGTGGGCTGCTGTAGACATCATGCCGTGGCCGTGGGGGATGGCCTGGACTCTGGGCAGTCCCTGTAGACACCCACTGCGGTGTAGACAAGCGAGCAGTCGCATCGGCTTCTTCGTTCGTCCCCTTGTGCGTGGTGCTGGTGGCGTTCTGTAGCCTGGACTTGCCTTTAGGGTGTGCATGTTCAGGCTTTTGGGGAAGCTAATCAGCAGAGAGGCCCTTGAAGAGCTGTCCTCCACGGCACCTCGAGCAGTCGTGTGGCTCGACGTGGTGTGCGCTGTACAGCTCAGGCTCCAGGGTGCCAAGCCTCGCCCAGAGTCCTCACAGGCCGTCTCCTGCACAGGGGCACCCAGAAGGGTGCACAGCGAAGGCCACGCTGAGAAGTGTGCTCTCACTGACCTTGGGTTTGTGTTCAGATGGTGTGGAAGTAGCTCCCTGTGCTCCCTGTACTGTCTGGGCACAGTTCTAGGGGCTCGTGTGGCACAGACAGCCTTCTTGCCTACACTGGACAGCTGGTGGGGGAAGGGCAAGACCTCCCCAGCTTATCAGGCTCCTCTGTGGAATGGACACCATGTCCAGGCTTCACCTCTGCCAAGTGTCTGCTGGAAAGGACAGCTCTGTGGCAAACAGGACCAGCTGATGGGCCTCCTGGCTTCCTGTGGTGGCCTGGGCCTGAGGTCATCTGAAGCCAAGTCCGCAGTGCAGCCCCTTTACCTTCAGGATGTTGAGGGGGCCTAGGGTGTGTGTGTGACCAGCACCCCCAAGTGTCCAGGCACTCTTGGCTACTCCAGAGTGGCCAATGGGGAGGGCTGCAGTGTATGGATGGCACTTGGCGTGTTCTGAAGAGACGTGCCTGTCACTCTTCATTCTTTCCAGCTTTAGGGAGGACAGGTCATCTGTGATAGGGCATAAAGAGGTACTGGGGTGCAGGAGGTTGGGAATGCAGGGGAGGTTGGAAGAGCAAGGGCATCATTTAGGCGACAGTCAGTGAGGTGTGCAAGGAGGCCTGTAGCTGGACAGGGAGTAGGGTGTGTATCTGTAGGACCAGGGTAGAGGCCTCATATCTGCTCAGGGCTCAAACTGCCTGTGGGGAGTGTTGCCTTTTTTCTGCCCCAGCTTTGTCCTGAAGAGATGCTCTTTCATTCCCCATCTCTGAGAGCAAGGGATGAGCAGCTCAGCCTTCGGGAGTTCTTGCATTTGACTCACAGACTGGCAGACGTGCCACATGAGGTTGGTGTCCAGGGCATAGGGCAGGGCGAAGGTGAGTGCTGCTGGGAGACCACTTGTCCGACTGTCCTACATGCAGGTTGGTCCCTTTAGGGAGGTCTTGACTCTGGGGCAGGTGGGGAGCAGCTGAAGCAAGAGGCGGCCACTCTGAGCGCCTCTATCTTCCACAGAAGGTGGTGGAAACAGCTATCTTTCTACCAGGCAGCCAGGGTCCTTGCGTGGGTGATGTGGAGCGGGCTTCATCCTTGCTGCCATACAGGTTCTCCACCCACTGCCTGGGCGAGCCACCGCCCTGTGAATTCAGGGTTGGATGGCAGGGTTGCTGCTCAGTTTGGAGGGCTAGACTGGAGAGGGCAGCAGGTCACTAGCAGTGCCAGGTTGGTGCAGCCTCTTCTGGCTGGTGCAGACCAGGGAGTGGCAGTGCTGGGGAGCGAAGCTTAGTATGTTCATGCCCCAGGAATGCCAGGGCACTGATGTCTCCTTTGCTGCTGTCAGGAAGATCCCCAAAGACAGCAAGCTGAGGCCTCAAGGAATAGCGCGGTGAGGGGAGGATGGGGGGAGTCCGAGAAGGGCCTCAGGTTGCGTCAGTGCAGGCAGAGGCTGCCAGGCAGGAGGGCTCCAGGTGTCCTGCGAATCCGAGGGCTGGGGAGTGGGTGTTTTTTCTGCGTTGGTGCTGCGCCTGCGCATACCGACACAAGCCTGGAGAGAAACCTGGAGGCAGGTCTTCTAGCGCTCTGTCTGGTCTTCAGAGGGAGTTTTGTCACCCTGTCCAGGGATGGCCAGATGTACGCACAGGCATGACACAAATGCACATGTGAACACACACTTGTGCATATGGACATGTACACGCGATACATACAGGGACATACAAGATGCAAGCACACAGGCGTGCATACATGCGCAGTTGTGTCCAAGGCAATACATACACGTAAGCATGTGAGCATGTGTACTGATAGACATCAGCACACGCGGTTGGACACATGGGCTCTAGTTGGACTGATGAGTTGTAAAGATGTGATGACCCCAGATACACCGCCGCTTTGGTGAGGATGTGCCTTTCCCACTCTGGGTGCCAGTCAGTACCTCCTTGGTTCAGTATTTTTTGGATGCACATAAGAAAGGTGAGATTTTGTTGGAAACAGGCATTTCTGTGGGCTCAGTTTCATACTTGGACTCTTGAGACACCTCCAGCCTATCTATCTGTCTTCATGTATTAGTACAGGGTCTCACTACACAGATTGGACTCATGGTGATCCTCCTGTTTTCAGCCTCCCGAGCGCTGGGATTACAGGTGCGCCCCACCATGGCCAGTCTTGTACCGTGTCTTTTAAACCAGGAAGCAGGACTGCTGGCCACAGAAAATTCCATCCTCTAAGATTGGAAAATGCTGTTGGGAGCTCTTCCCTGGGTGCTTTGCAAGACTGTGGAAGGTAAAGTCAGTTGAGTCAGGAGCTGCTTGGACAATGATGGCTGGGGCTTCCATGGCATGGAGAGGACTGTCCTGACATGGAGTTGGGACCTGAGCCTTACTCAGCTTATCTGTCATTAAGCCACCACCACCTTTACCACGCCAAGCTCTAGCCCACCCTGTCACTGCCCTTTTGTGTCCTCACTTTGATCACCTGTGGTAACCTTCTGCCTCTCTAACACAGCACTTGAGACAATTAACTTGCAGTGAGACTTCACTCGGCTCAGCTCGGGAGGCTCCAGTCCATGTGTGGGGACCCGTTTCTCTAGGCCTCTAGTAGGGGTTTGAATGCTAGTGGTGGGGCCTGTAGCTTGGAGCAGAACTGCTCACCACATGGCCGTGATGCAAAGGCAGGGGCAGGCTGCAGTCCCCTTCATGGCCAGGGCTCCAGGAACCTAAGGATTTCTCACATGGCTCCGCCTCAGAAAGGTTCTGCCATTTCCCAGTGGTGCTGCTAGACTTCTAATACATAGACTTTAGGGGTTACTTATGCAAATTACAGCACCTTCCTAGAAGAATATGAGTCTGAGTGACCTGTGGGAGGCCATGGTTCCCATGGGACCACACCTTGATTCGCTTCTCCACTCTCACTGCTTCAAAGAACTGAAAACAGGATGAGCAAGAGGGAGTTTGAGTAGTGTCACCCTGCATGGTTGACATAATAGTGGCGCTGACACTGGATGATTGTAGCAATGATGATGGTGGTAGCTGCTCACATTTATAGAGTGGACTTAACGGTAGGTGAACTAAATTGTGTCCACTTATTTGGGCTTGGGAGCCATGTAGGGATGAGTATGCTTCTGTGTGTGTCCAGGTGGGTCATGGAAGTGTGAACAGGGTAGTATATATGGTCACTGGCTCCTTCCTGTCTGGCACTACTCCTGTGCTCTGCTTCCTGTTCATTCTGAACTAAGTAGTTTTGCTCTGCCACTGTCTCCACCACTAACTCCTTCCTGCCTTCCTCGGAAATCTCAAACCAAAATAAATCTCTTCCATTAAGTTGCAGGCATGGGGTATTTTGTATAGAAATGGGGAAGCTGTCTAATACAGAAAATTGGCACTAGAGAAATGGGATTGTTGCTGTGTCTGCACCTGACTATGTGGTTTAGAAGTCTTTGGAACTAGTTTCCAAGTGGAGTTTGGAAATGCAGGCTACAGAAGCCCTAGAATGCTATGAGCAGAGCCCACTGGGTAATTCTGGTCTGAGCCCAAAAGACAAGAATGCTTTATGTAACATGGACGGTAAAGGCCAGGTGTGGAAAGTGCCAGTGGGAATAAGAACTTCACTGGCCACTGGACTGCAGGCTGAGTATGTTACATCTGACAAAAATTTATCTACAGTTTGCCCGTGTCCTGAGGCTTTGTGGGAGATAGCTTAAGGTCAGTGAACTAACTGATTTGGTGGTCCATGAAGCCCAAAATTCAGGCTATCTTATGGTTACTGCTGGCTGCTTTTAGCTAGAGTATAGTGAGAATTGAAGGCAAGACACAGAAGAGAAAAATGTGGAAGACTTAAATTTTGGCCCAAAAGGAAGCACGTGTAAAGTTGGGGCAAAAGGTGTGGCTGCCAAAGAGATCAGCACCATTAAAATGAAAGCAAGCCTTGGGCTGTGAGTAACTTTTTCTTCAAGATGAGCAAACATTTCTAATAAAATTTAAGTTTGGTAAGTGAGCATTGTAGTGCAACACAGCAGTTACGTGGAACGCTGCTTGGGCACATTTGAGGCAGCAGTTCTCTCACCAAGACTGTGGCCATCTCCCAACAGCAAGAGGCCATGGAGACTTCATGCACAGGAGGAGAAAAAGGCGGAGGAATCCTCCCATGAGGCTTAGGGAGATGTGTAAACTGGGAAACTGCAAAATTGTGTAGAAGAGTGCCACTTGAACAGCGCTGCAGCAGCGAGAGCCTTGAGTCTGTTGAATGACAGTGCAGCATTACATTTCCACAGAATACTCAAAGCAGGTGAAAGCAAGCATCACTAGATTGATCCTTGTTAAAGTTGCATAAAAAGAATCTGTTGGGCCAGCACATAGCAGTAATTCTGTTTTACTTTTTTTTTTTTTTTTGTGGTACCAGGGATTGAACTCAGGTGCTTGCCAGGAGGTACTTAAGCTACTGAGGTATCTCCCCAGCTCCATTATTTCATAAGGAAAAATTTGCTTTGATAAACAAATGCCTTAGATTACAAGCAAGTCTCTGGAGTCAATTATGCTTGTAAGCCAAGGTTTTATTGTACTTCACACAAGGGCAGGAAGAAACATGCTTCGACAGCATCTCAGAAATCAGCAGTTTCCCACCTACCACAGGCTCAAGTGTGCAAAAAAGTCAGCATTGCATTTGCAAGGAGTCCTTGGAACCCTTTGCTTGTGAAGGACCTCTTACAGAATTGGTTGCCCTGGATTTGTTTTGCCATCCTCAGCCGTCTAGCCACTCGCAAGCCACTGCATCTGTGGTCCAGTGCAGACCTTGGTGTTGTTCATATGCTGATACTTTCACTGGCATGCAGAAGTCCAGACTTCTGCGGCCAGGAAGGCTTCCACCTGTATTTAAAAGAAAGGCCTGGGAGGCCAGGCCAGGAGCCCCTGCAAGGGCAGTGCATGAGCTGAGAGGAGGCTGAAGGTGCAGTGAAGAGCCCGGGAGTGAGAGATGCCAGAAATGTGGAACATCTGCTGAAGGAGGCTGCAGGCTGAGCATGGATCTAGCTCCAGAACGAGGCTGTGTAGGCAACGGCAGACGAGACCACCGGTCGGGCCACCTGTACTCTGGAATTCACACGTCACCGTAGAAACACCCCTCACATCTGACATGGTGCTATAGCCCTTGGGCTTCAGTCTTGCTTTGACCCTATTCCTATTTCTCAGTTGTACCTCGGGGTTATGTAACTTGATTTTCGTTTTCACAGAGCTTCACAGCTAAGATTTTTGCCTTGAGTCTCAAAAGAAATATTATTTTTTAAAAAATACTGGAATTGAGTCGTTGGGAAAGGGGTGATTGCATTTCCAGTTCTATCAGATGTTACGAACTTTCTGTGTTCTTTGGAGATTAAATATGACTGAAGGAGATGTGTTTGTAGCTTAATTGTGCCAACTTGATTTGTCTGGAAGCCACCCAGGGGCACAGTGCGCACCTCGTGGTGTGTCTGGGGGCCATGAGGTGTGTCCTTGTGCTGAGTCTGGTCCCTGGCCCCTCCTCTCCGGCACCGTTCTGCTCTGCTTCCTGGTCACCACGAATGCCCTGCCACCATGATGTTCCCGCCTTGGACCACCTGACTATGGACAAGTCCTTTGAAACTGAGCCGAATTAAACCTCTCCTTTCAGTTGCAGGTGTTGGGTATTCTGTGCAGTGGTGGGAAAGCTGGCTAATACAGGGCATTCTGCGCCTACGTCGTCACAGATGGGGCGCTGAGACACAGGAGCGAATGAACTGTGCGAACCCTGCTCTTAGGAGTCTGAGCCCACATAACCCCTCTCTGTTCCTGTGCCGTGTGTGTGTGTGCACACGCGCACGCACACGCTCACGCTGCCTACTGCCGTCTTGTTACTTCTAGCTGGTACTTGGTGGAGTACAGGAGCCCATGTTACCCTCTGCCCACTAAGATCTTATCCTTGCAGCTTGCCCTGACCTGGCAGTATTTGTGGCTGGTTCTTAGGAGATGGCTCAGGAATATTTGTTGAATAAATAAAAGTATCCAGGTGTGGAAAGGCCTTACCCTTACCCTGTCCTTCCTCCTCTGATCTGAGCAGCGTCAGAAAGGGAGCAGTCTCTCAGTGCAAAGGGGCTGACACACTATCCTTGTTCATGCTATGGAGCTTGGGTCTGGCCTTTGCTGTCTGGGCAATACTGGAGGTCCTCTGGATCCACCAGGGTCTCTTCTCCTGTAAGTGCAGAATCTGCCAGCAGCTCCAAGGTGCCCTCATGTGGTGAGTGCAGGCACTGCAGAGGAGCCTGGCTGCCCACCCTGTGGTACCGTGCTGTCCGGCCATACTTTGACAGTACCTGCATTTGGTCTGTGTAGAAGCCCTGCCTTGTCCCTGGAGGGGTGGTATTCACTGTGGGGTGGACCCTGTGTGCCGTGTGGACCAGGCACAGCCTGGGGTTGGGAAGCATTCCAGGTCCAGTTTTGGGCATTCATTCTTCTCAATGGCTTAGACTGCTCACAGGCTAAGCTGGGCTTCCCTGGAATTGGACGAGGGTCTTGGCCCTGATGTGCTCTGCCCCAGGACAACCCAGAACCTCCAGGCACCCAGTGCTCATGAATAACTTACGTGGCAGCGTGGCTCAGACAGGGCTGGAATGCCCAGCTCAGGATGTATCTGGACCATGCTGTGGACAGTGACAAGTCAGGGAATGTAGGGAGCCCAGAGGTATCTCCAGTGTGACCTGGAAGGACCTGCCGAAAGAGACCGAGGCCCTAAGATGGGCTTAGCTGTCCTAGCATTATCTGGTGTCGGGGAGCTTCCAGCCTGCTCAGGTTCCAGCACAGCTTGCTATTTATTTATTTATTTATTTATTCTGTATTTAGTACTGGGTCTACAGGGTCTTATTACACAGATCAGACTCATAGTGAGCCTCCTGTTTTCAGCCACCCAAGCTCTGGGATTACAGGCACGCGCTACCACGCCCAGACTCAGGCTCAGTCTGAGCGTGCCCCAGGGGTGGGAGCAGCATGGTGTGCAGGAGATTGAACCCCCGTCCTTGCACCTGCCTAAGTAGGTGCTTTAGTCCACTGAGCTATCTGGCCAGCACCCCCCCCCACACACACACAGGTTTTGCTTGTCCCCCACCTCCATCAGAGCATTGTGGAAGTGTCACTTCCGAGTCACTTCTGGCTCTCCTGGTCCCAGCGTGGGCAGCTGTTTTACTGTCTTGCTGTTGGTAGCTCTCTGGCTGGTGAAGGTTCACGGGCAGGCTGTGCCAGGCAGGGTAGCAGGAGCAGAGATGTGGCAAGTGTGTGGCTGCCTCTGTGGCTCCCAGGTCTTCACTGGGGCAAGTCTCCCAAAAGGGGCCAGGGCAGGCCGTGTCTCAGCCCTGCAGGGACCAAGAGAGCTGTGAGAAAGTAGGTCGTGGGCAAGGACCCTGGGCACACACGTAGGTCCTTTCTGCGCTCCTTCTGAGCAAAGCCTGGCCCTGGCCTCAGCTTCCAGGACAGCCTCTGCCACCTTCCTGCCTCTTCAGTGTCTCGTCCACACTGCCCACCACGTAGTCCCAGGCAGCCGTTGTAACACACTGGCTTTATTCTTCCCATGGCACTGGAGAGGACACATTATTTAGCAGGAACCTGATGCTAGGTAGGCCAGAACAAAGGTGAGTTTAGGCCTCAGTCCCTTGGTTAGGGTCCAGGAATCTCACTGGCCAGGTTGGAGTCTGGGCAAGGGGGGGAAGGGAGTGGGCAAGCGTGGGCTGCATGTGAGGATCTGTGTTCCTGTTGACCATTTAGAGTACCCCTGGGTGTTCAGAGAACAAGGCACATGTGTCACAGCAGGCTGTTTGTATCATTGAAAGCTCTGTTAATGCATTTTCCTTTTAATGTATGAGTTGGGTTTTTTGATGCTAAAATCTCAGTGTTCAGATTTAATTGCAATATTGGCACTTTGAAATAAATAAGAGGATTTTAGGTTGCAGTTTGGGCTCTCGCCTCTGAAAGGTCCAGCATCCCTGCTCTAGCATGTGTGTGCATATATGTCTGTAAGAAGCTCCCCACCCTTGTGGCCTCCGGAGGGGCCACCACGCCAAGGCAGGCCTTTTGTCCCTCCTCATGTTGGGTCTTTCCACCTTGTCTCATTCCGCTAACAAGCTGGGCTGAGTAGCACTTTACAACTTCTTCTCCTCCCAAACATCATTATCCCTGCACCCACCCAGCTTGCTGAGACCTTTGACACTCGTTGCTGGAAACAACAACCAGGCCATGCAACGGGTGGAGGCTGGCTGCTAAGGGCCTGCCCTTGGTTACCCACTGCCAGTGCTTGGGCTCGGGGCACAGCTGGCAGAGACCAGTGAGCCTGGCTTCCACTTGGCCAGGCCTGTGGGAGCCTGGCACCTGGGGAAAGAGGGTGGGGAGAGGTCAGAGCAGAGCCTCGGTGCTCAGAGTGGCGAAGCTGCAGCCCCCGCCCAGTCTCAGGTCAGAGCAGCTGGAAGGAGTGGTGCCACAGAGATGGGTAGGAGTTTCAGAGAGGTTGTGGGGCAGGTGGCACCATTTAGAGAAGTCCCTACAGAAGGCTGCATTCTCTAGCCAGTTGTCCCCTTTGTCCCCACACTGGGAAAGGCCCCTGGACCTGTCAGCATATAATGAGACTGCCCAACCTCACTGCATACCAGAATGGCGGCTGTGGATCAAGCCATGCTTCCTGAGTGACCAGGCGTGTGTGTGTTGTGGGAAGGATGACAGGAGTCTGGGCCTGGACACGCATGACTGTCCCTGCAGAGCACAGCAGTGTGGGCTCCTGGCCTGTGGTCTGTCAGGAGAGCTGGCAGCTTAGCCCACAGGTCTGCATTGGGTCTGGTGGCACATGGTATGTGGGCCTTGCCCATATGGCAGTCTCACCCCTATGAAGCCTGCTTTGCAGAGATAGCACCCTGGGGCTCCATGGTTGTGAGCAGTGTGTGCTCCGTAAGGGCACCCACTGCCCAATCCTGGGGTCTACCCTATGTTCTTGAGCTGGCACCCCAGGAACACCAGGCCTATGGGAGGGAAGGTAGCTTAGGGGTGGGGCCTCAGGCTTTCACTGGAGAGGGTACCAGGAAGGTAAGACACAGGGCCCTTCCCAGGAGACCCAGCCAATGATCGACTAGGCCCAGTGCCAAGGGCTGCATACCTGTGGGCCTTCCCATCGCTCAGTTTTCTAGTGTCCCTTAGCTCACAGTGCTGAAAGTCATTATGACCAGAAGCTGGTCCCTAGGAAGGGTGGAAGTATAAGTGGAGCACTGACCCCAGGGAGAGGGCCAAGGCCACTTTGGAAGAAAGGTTCTAAGTAGTCCCAGATGGGCCTCAGGCTGGACAAGGGCCACCCTCTGGTGCCTAGCAACCCCAGGGGTTGCTGCCCTTGCCAATCCTTTCTGTAATGCTTTGGAGTGATCTTGGTGGTACCCCACCCCACCCCGAACTGGGGATTGAACTCAGGCCCTGTGTTTGCCAGCAAGTGCTTATTTTACTGAGCCATCTCCCCAGCCCCTGGAGTGATCTTGGGACCCTACCCCTTTTCTAGACACAAAGGTGGTCCTGGGGCAGGTGTGCTATCCTGGCCATCTCCCAGGGGAGAAAGGGAAAGGGGGACATCAAGCCTAAGGTCAATAATATGGTCAGGCCAGGACTTGCTGGGGCCATGTGGACCACTTCCCTGCCCTTTGGGGGCAGAGGGCTGTGGGATTCTGTCCTCAGCCTTGTAGTGACTCTGATTTGGGGTGTGGGGGTTCTGCAGCATCCATCTTAGTGGCAGGCTTGCCAGTTCCCTGCAGAATTCCTTTGCAGCCCGGTGAGGGTGGGACGCTGGGGCTGAGTGGCGTGCCACCGTGTGGACCCTAGCAAGGTCCTCTTGGGGTTCTGATTTTCAGTAGCCCACCTAGGGAACGGGTCTGTGAACTTGGGGACACCAAGGCTCCTCAGGTTCTGAGCCAGCAGAAGGGGCTCATCCTAAACCCCAGGAAAGGCTACGAAGTTGCGAAGCCAGGGCAGCCACCTGCCCGAGGGGGTTGGAGCAGAGGTCTTCCTTCTCTGACCCTCACAAACATGCCCTGCAGCCTTGGGGACCCGGAACAGGCCGTGGGAGGAGAGGAGGTGCTGCGCAGAGACGCGTGCCAGGACGCCAGCAGGTGGCGCTGGCTTCCGAGGACAGGAAAAAAATGCCTGCAGCAGACTTGAGTGGGTGTCACTGCGGCTGCAGATGGCGGTGGGGGAGGGATTTGTCATTTTCTCCTGGGCTGCAGAGCCTCACGTGCCTCATAGCGTCCCGCATAGCCCCGAGCAGGACTTGGGGGCAAGATGCGGCCCAACGCGCCCTTTGGAGCCCTGGTGGGCGCCTTTGGAGCCCGGGCGGGCGCGGACACAGGCTCCCTCAGCAGGCCGGCGAGCTCGTTCCGAGGCGCGGGCCAGTTCCGTCTCAGGTCCCAGTCTCCGCCCGCTCCGCCCCGCCCCCGCCCGCGCCCCGGCGGTCCAAGGAGTGCAGATTTTGCGGTGACCTCAGACCCTACCACTCCCTCCCTCCCTCGTTTCCGTGGCAACTGTCCAGGGAGCCCCTGGAGGGCCAGCGGCACTCGGGACACACTTGGCCCTGTGTGCCGGGTCCCGAGGGGGCCGCCCGCCCGGCAGCACCGCGGACAGCGCCTGTACCCTGTGGGTGCGGACCATCCCGCTCCGCCCCGGCCCCAGCCACCCACATCCCCGCTCCCGGCCCGCCACTCCCCGCGGACCCTGCCTTTGTCTTCCAGCCCCCCGTCGCCTTCTGCGGCTCCCGGGCGCTTGGGTGCAGACACACGTGGCCGGGGGCGGTGGCCGTGGCCTTCCCCCCGCCTGCCTCCCGATGCCCGGTGTGCGGGCCCCTTTGTGTCCCCAGGCCAAATCCCGGCCCGGCAGCTGGGCCGCCCTCTGGGCGGGCACATTGTTCGGCGGATTTGTCCGCAGCGCTAGGGGCCGAGGGGGCCGGGCTCGCCCTTTCCCGCGGGAGGGGCGCCGGCAGGCCGGGCTGCGGGCCATTTCCATGAGAAAGGAGCGGCGGAGGCGCCTCTCTTGGCATTCACCGCGTGCCTTAATTGTATAGACATTAAATCAAGGTCCGCTGTGAACACGCAGAGGGGCCCTCAGGACTGCTGCGGGCGGCGGGCGGCCGGCCGGATCCAGCCGCGGCTTCGCCTAGCGTGTGGTCCACCCGAGGGACCCGAGCGCCCCGTGTCTTCGCGGCGCAGCGGGCGGGGCGCTGTGAAGCCAGCGGTGCAGGCCCCCACCCTTGACTCGGAGGAGCCCCCTCTCGGCGCACAGGGCCCCAGGCGAGTCCCTAGGGGCGTTCCCAGAGCTGGGGTCGAGGAACAGAGGGAGCGAAACGCTTCCCGCGGTGTTCCTAGGGGCGCAGCAGATCTGCTCTGACCAGCAGCGCGGGCCGCTGGCAGCTGCCCTTCCCCTGCTGGCCTCCCCGGGCCTGACCTGGAACGCTCAGCGAATGCGGCTAAAATAAAGAGCATTGATGTGCAGAGATGAAAACAGTCTCCTTTTACAACCTGGCGAGCTCTTCCTCCCCAAGCGCCGCGGGTTGGCAAGAAGGCGCTCGAGTGGGGGTGACCTGGAGAGGCCGCCGGCCGGCTCGCCGGGGCCGGCCCCCCGAGCGCAGTTACCCGTCTGGGCACGAGCCGCCACCGCCGCAGCCGCCTGCTCCTCTCCGGCCGCCGCCGCCTCCGCTCCCAGCGCCGCCCGCGCCTCTGCCCGCGCCCACCTCCTCCTTCGCGCTTGCAGGCCCCGCGTGGAGCTGCCGGGATCGGACCCCAAGGAGCCAGGCAAGTCCCCAAGTGCCAAGCGCCTCCAGGAGAGGAGCGCGCGCAGGGTCGGTGCTGCGGGCGCTCGGCTCCAGTTCGCCCGGCCCGGCCCGAGCGCGACTGTCCCCACGATCGCCGCCGCCGCTGCCGCCTCCGCGCGTATCCGCGCTCGGCTCCGGCACCGGGCGATTATCACTGGGGCGCGCGGTGACGTCACCCGAACACCGGCTCCGCCGCCTCCCGGAGGTGTCCTTGAGAACTGCGGGGCACGCGCGCGCCGCGCACCCGGTGCCTCCCGCGCACACGCGCCACCTCCCCCGCGGCGCGCTCCTCCGCTTGCACGGAGGCAGCCTTCAACACCCCGGATTGTGTTCAGCGCCCCGCGGCCTAGCTTAAGCCCAGGAAACGCCCCCCACGCTCAGTCCAACAGCTTGAACGGCGGTCGCACACCTGCAGCCCACCGGCCGCTGCCCCTTTGGTGGGAGGCTGACACCCACCGGCCACACCCGCCGCATCCCGCAGCGCCACGCGCACGCCGCGCCTGCACCGAGCCTGCCGCGCCTGCAGATACACTCCACGTTCAGGCCCACACCGCAGGTTCGCATCTCCCATGCGCATCTACCACGCGCCCCAAGCTTGCTCGTTCGCTCTGCAGCTGCCGCTCCAGCGCCCCTCTCTCCCAGAGTAAGGAATGGGTCCAGCAGGGTCCCCGCTGACGGTCCTGCTGTACTCTTTATCAAAGAATGCTTCTCTTTCCTACTGTTTGACTGAGGGACCAGGAAGCACAAGCGACACTATAGGCCGACTGCAGTCAAGCCCGACCCTTGGGCGTCCTTTGGGGAGAGGGCTACCTTAATGTGGCCCTCCAGAGCCAGGGATCAACAGTTTCCTCAAACCAGTCTCCCAGGGCCTTTGTTCGCAGTGCAGATGAAGGAGCCGTAGGCCCTAGCTGAAGCGGCAGCCTCTGCACCCCTCTCCTTGCTCCAGGGCCAGACCGGGCGCCATCTGCCCTCGGAGCAGAGCCTGGCTTACTCTGTGGCCCGAGTGCAGTCCCTGCTTTCCGCCCCCTCTGCAGCCTGCTGGGGCCGATGGACAGCCCTGGAAAGGAAGTCGCCATTCAGGGAGGTTCTGACCGAATCCCACGCTGGTCCCTAAATCGTTCTGAGTCCCTTCCCGCCCCAGCCGTAATCCCTAGCTCTTTGCAAGTGTCAGGGCGGCCCTTCTCTCTCGTGGGGTGCGCAAGGCCTCATTTCTTCCGGGCAGTGGAAGCGGCACCTTTGCCTGTTCCCAGCCCCGAAGCTCGGGAAGCCGCTTCCCCTCAGCTCGCAATGCCTTCGGTCACAGGGGCGTAGGTTACAGGGGCGCAGGCCGGATGCTCGGGGGCGAAGGGCGGGGACGCCAGGCGCCCACCACTTCAGCTTCGTTGAAGACGGTTCCACTCAACCTCCTCCCGCTCCGGCCCGCCTTGGCCCCTCTCCCAGGCGGGCCGCATCTTCTCGACGCGGTTCCGACTCTGCGGCCCGATGTCCGCTGTCCATGGTGTTGAAATCGAGGCCTGCATCCCGGAGTCCTACCGGCACGTTTCGCCCGTCCGCTTCCCTCCCGGGATCGGGATCGGGACCAGGCGTGGCCCTGAGCGCAGCTTTCCGGGCCTCTCCCCGAGCGCCCGCCACCCCTTGCTTCCTGAACGGGCCCGGGAAGCCTCGGGCCCCTCGTAAGCGGGCTAACTCCTCNTTTACAAACTCTAGATCTTCGGATCTGCACTTCACAGAGCTCCGGCTGGGTCCCGCTCCCCTTCCCTGGCAGAGTGCCGCTCCGCGTCCGCCGGCTGGGCAGAGTGGGGAGGGCAGCTGGGGACTGCGTCCTTCCCAAGAATCAGGCCGGCTTTTGCGCATCCCCAGATGACACACCGGCGCAGTTCCTCTTGTTATTTCCACCTCTCCCTCGGCACCGTCCTGTACCCGATGCGCCCCTTCCATCCCAGGCAGGCAAGGGAAAGGCAGGCTGGACGTGGGGGTGGAGCCGGGCGGGTGGGCGCATGAAGAGGCACCGGGCTCCGGCCCTCTGTGCTTCCCCCTCTCCCCCTAGGCAAAGACCTTCTTGGTGGCCCGCGCCTCCACACGTTTCATAAGAGTCAACTTACTGCTGCCAGGCCTCCGCTCAGGCTCGTGCACCCCCTCGGCTCTGTGGGGCCCAGCCTCGCCTCTCCACTTGCCTTCTCTCTGCCACCGCCATGTCGCAGCCGCCTCTCCCAAGCACGCTGAGAATTTGTGTTTGTGGATTTATTTATTTGCCAGCAACTGGGGACGTGGGGGAGGGGCGGGAGTGGGGGCGGTGCGGCCCGGCCGGCTGGGCTCCGGGTTCCAGGCGGCTGCCTCAGCGCGCACAAAGGCCCTGCGCGCCTCACCGCAACTTGGAGACGGTCAGGTGGCTCAGGCGTGGTAGGGGAAGGAGGGGCGCGGGCAAGACCCCCTCCCACTGTGGGCAGCCAGAGTCTGCGAGGAGCAGAGCGGGATTAACAGATCGTGGAGACCGCGGGAGAGCCTCTCTGCCGCCCTCTTCCTTGCACCACCCCACCCCTGCCTGTCATTCCTCCAGAAAGAGAGACTTGGCCCACATCTGGGAACAGCTGGCTTACAGCCTCTTGACCCTTGACTCCATCCTCCTTGGGAAGGGAGGAGGGATGGAAGAGGTGGGTCTTGAATATTCAGGGGTGAGGAGACTGGAGGCCAGATCGTGGGCCCCAGTACAGAAGTGGCCAGTGAGGAGGTCCCCGCAGCCTCTCAGTTCCAGTGTGGGTGGTGCAGGGATCCTGGAGGCCCCCATCGAGGGAAGGCACAGACCCCAGCTGCCTCTCACGCCAGCTCCAGACCTTGCTACATGGGCAGTCTGGCCTCCCCCGGCCAGCAGACAGGAGGCAGGGCAGGTCCCTCACCTCATCTCAACCCCGTTGGGGCCCCGTCCTCCTTGCTCAGGTATGTGGAGGGCTCTGCTGGCCGCCCCATCACCCCCATCTTGGTGGGGGAAGCCCTTCTACCCCCAGCTCAGAGGTGGGGTCTCCATCTGGAGGTGCCTGTCCTTCAGGCTGCCTCTGCTTGAGGCCAGAGCTCCTGGTGGGAGGGGCGGACCCCCAACAGCCCAGTGCTGAGGGCGGGAGCTGGCCACCACAAAGACACCAATTGTGAGCCCTGCCTGGTACACAAAGGGGCTGGAGCGGCCGAGGCCGGAGGCCCTCCGCATGGAAATGAGGCCAAGGCCCCTTTCTCTGGGCCCAGCCGGCATCCTCCAGGGCCTGGCTCAGATGACAGAGCCAGAGGCAGGACTTGCCTTGGTCTGGGGTCCCTCTGAAGCCACCTGGGTAGCTGCAGCTGCCAGCAGAAGACGCAGACCTCTCCTCAAGCACAGCCAGGTGAGCCACAGGCCTGGGCCGGGCTGTGGGAGCACCACCCAAGGCTGAGCTCCTCCCAGGTGATGCTCAGGGTGGTACAGACCACATGTGTAGGGCCCGGCCCAGGGTGGTCTTTTGTTCCCCAGGCACTAATTTTTCAGCCAGAGGTGTGTCCCACTAGGCCTGGGTACTCCTGCCAGATGCCTGAGTTTGCAGGTGACTCCTGGGTCACTCACCATGCCCTCGATGCAGAACCTTGACCAGCTCCCACTGCCTCCCTGACCGGGTCTTGACTCTGGGGAGAAGTCTCTCACTGCTCCTGGCCTGGGGCCCCAAAGGATAAATTTGGGGACAGAAAAGGGACTGGCTGGCTTCCTCTCTGGACCTTGGTGTCAGTAGAGTATGCTAGGCACCCAGGCCTCTAGGAGTCATTCCTCAGAGCAGGCACTGGAGAAGGCCCTGGGTCTGACTCCTGGGATTCCTCCAGGGCCTGCAGATCCCTTCCTGCAAGGCTGTGCTTCCCTCACCCCTCACCTACATAGAGGCCCTTTCCTTTGTGAACCTGGACCTTAGGGCAGCCAACCCAAGGGCTTCAGTGCCTCTCCACGGATTCCCTGCCCTGCCAAGTGCTCATCTTGGAAGCCAGGCAGGAGCTGAGTGGACCAAGGCCAGCCTGGCCCCTTGTCTGAGTCTGCATAGAGTGTAGTAGGATCCTGTAGTGTCCCTTCGACCCCCTCAGGCTGTGGCCTGACCTTGCTCTGGGTGAGAATAGGGGCTGCTGGTCTTAGCCTCTCCTTCTTGGGGCCCTAGGCAGCCCTGTCTCCAGGAGCCTGCTCTATGAGGCAGGCAGGATAAGCTCTGGGGGGTCCCCACCCTGTGCTAATCCCTGGCCTTGTGGCCTCCTTTCCCTCCATCTGCAAGGCCCCAGAGCTCAGGACCCGCCAGAGGGAGCCCCACCCCATGGCATGTGGAGCTGTGCTGGTCCAGACTGGGCTTCTGTGGTGGGGACCTGCAGGACCACCCTTGTCAGAGCTGCTGGGCTGAACCTAGAGGCAGGGTATGGGCACTGCCACTGCTGGCCTCTCCATCTGCTGGCCCTCTCTCAGGGTCCCTGTCACCCTGTGAGCACCTGCTCAGGCTCAGCCAACTGGTGTTGGCTACTGCCTTGACAGTGAAAGGGACCCTTTCCTATCTTTCTCATTGGGGATGCCCTGTGCACCCCATAACCTGATGCTACCTGATGCCCATGCCAGGGAAAAATGAACCTGCCCCAGGACACTTCACCCCATGTCCCACTGGGATTCAGCCTCTGCAGCAAGGGGAGGGGGACAGGTGAGCTCTGAGTAGCAGGACTGGCTGAGCAGGAGCGGGGCTGTTGCCCACCCCTCTGTGACCAGTGCAGATCCAGAGTGAGGCAGAGCCCTGGGATTTATGGCCAGAGCACAGAACTGCAGGGCTGCTGCCTTGGTCCCTGGCCTTAGGGAAGGATCCTGCACGCCTGTCTAGCACTCGGCCCTGTTTCTGGGGACTAAGGGAAATAGTGCCACCTCTGATGTGCACAAATGTCCTTGTGTTCTAACAATGTCCATTTCGGGGTATTGTTTATTTAGGGCAAGTGACAGTGATTTTCCACTGATAGTAGAACACTCTAACACAGGAACTTAGGTAAAGAAGAGTAGGGGGAAGGGGGATCCAAGGCAGGGGGTGGTAGACAGGGTCTGCTGCTCAGGGACCTGGCAGGATGGGGACAAGGGGCTTGGGCCAGGCAGCCACAGGGACATCTGGTGCTTGGAGGATCCCAGTTTCTGCGCACTGTTTCCTACTAGATTGGCCTTTACCTGCTCAGTTCTGCTCTTTCTAATCTATTTGGTATACCCTGAGCGTGCCTGGTGGGTCTGTGGCAATGGCCACGGCCAGGCAGCAATGGGGCGGGCACTGCCTGGGAGCCCGACATGCAGCCACAGGGAGCTGCTGGGGGCGGAGGCCAAGCATCAACGCACCCACGTCAGTGAGCACTGTGCTCCGTTGCCTCCGTCACCCTGGCACCGTTTTGGGGAGCTCTGTCTTCCGCCATCCTTCCTTTGTTGTTGAGTCTTCCTCAGAGAGCATCTTAGGCTCAAGGCTTTACTGAGGCATAAATGACTGCCAAGGGTAGCTGGGCTCCACCAGCGTGGCCGTCCGCTCCTCTCCCCTCTGGGATGGGTTTGGAGCCTCGGCTGCCAGTGAGCTGTGATGGTGGTGGGCATCAGCGGCGGGGGAGGAGTGTGCGCTTACTTACCTTCCTGATGGGGAGCAGAGGGGAGCACCCACCCACCCCCACCCCGCTTGGAGGGGCCAACAGCCTCTGTCATTAGCCTCAGGGTGCTGCTCTGTGTGGCTCCCCTGCACATGTGCACACATTTGTTAAGGCCCCTTCTTGAAGGTCCCTTGTCACTCCTTATCTTTGGCCTCACTAAGAGGAATGTGCCGATGACAGGTGCTGCTTCCCAGATCAAGGTGGGGACCCTGGGGCCAAGAGTGGCCTTGCTGGTTCCTTCCTGGTGGCTGGCCCCTCTTCTGGTTGTACAGAGGGAAGAGAGACACAGTCTTATGAGAGACCCATGCAGGCATGTCGAGGAGGCTGGGCAGGGTGGGCAGGGCCTGGCAGGCCCTTCCTAAGCTCCGGGCAGGTCCCAGAGTGGCTCAGGGCAGTGACTTGCAACTTTGAAAGGAGCTGGGGTCTTTGGCTTTTCCGAAGCTCAGACCCAATGCATGCTGGAGGGTGACTGGAGCAGAACAGAGATGGCAGTGAGATAGCTGCAGAATCCGGAAGTGCAGGTGCACCCTGAGGACCAGACTGATACCACATCTTTGCCAGACCCCATGATGTAGAAAGATAAGGGAGGTAGATGGAGTGTGGAGTGCAAGGGCCTGAGGGCATAACCTGAGGTGCCCCTCAGCCCAGGGAGGGGGGTGGAGTTTTTATTGGGAGAGGCAAAAAGAGAAGAGGTGCCTTGCACCCCCAGCCCTGAAGAATGGATGTGGGTCTCCCAGGACCCCAACTCCAGGAGCTTCCTCCACAGAGAATGGCGCAGGACTGTCCTGAGGTGCTCTACCCTGCCCTTTGTCCACCCTGGCTCTGAGATCTGAGCAGAGCTGCATACCCATTCTGCGTCTGGAACCTTCAGGCAGGGGTGGGTGACCCTGCGGTGGAGCACTGCCTAGGCTGAAAGCGGGGGCCTTCTTTGCCATTATGGTCCCCCCAAGCCTTGGGGACACTTCTGTGTGCCTGGCTGGCCTCAGAGCTGGGTGCTGCAGCCAGGTTCCTTAGGGGCTTCAGTGTGGAGACCTCACTTCTCTGCGGGGGATAGAAGAGAGCCATCCAGCAGCCCAGCCACAACCCCGTCCTCAGCTCTGAAGAGCGCCCTGAAGCCACACCTGCGGCGCGCAGAGCTCCAGCTGGGTGGCAGAAGCCTAAGGAGGCACAGGCTGCTTTATTTGCGCCAGGTGCTGGCCTCATACCCCCGTGGTGTCCCCAGGATCTTCGGTGTTGGTGGGCCTTCTTGAGGGGGGCTCTCTAGTTCAAAGTTTGGCTTAAAAACCTTGCCTTGCTTTCTTTCTTCTTCACCAGCAAACTGCAGTGGTGCTAGTCCACAGGGCAGTGGTCCATGGGACAGTGGTCAGTGGGACAGTGGTCAGTGAAGCAATGTCCTTGGGGCAGTGGTCAGCAATTTTGGTCTGGGGAGCAGTGGTCCGCAGGGCAGTGGTGGACAGCAGGTCTTGATGGCTGAGCCCTATCACTCAGCACCTTGGGAGAGCTCATGGACAGGATCTATGTGAAGGGGACCTCGGGGTGCTCCCTGGGGCCCTGTGCAAAGGACAGGGTCTTGTGACCTGGAGAATGAGTGGGCTGGGCCCTCCCAAAGCTGTGTGGGGCCAGGGGCTGAAGCCTCTGTCCAGAGCCAGGGGCTGGTCAGTGTCCACCTTGAGAGTGTTCCTGACCATGTCTGCCCTCCACATGGAGGGCCCTCCCAGGACCCCAACTCCACATGGAGGGCCCTCCATGTCCATGGGGCAAGTGGCTGCAGACTCTGACTTGTGCAGGCTTGTTGTACGTCCCCCACCAGCTGAGTCTCACATGGTCAAAATAAGAAGTGCTGCCTAACTCCCAGCACGCTGGGAGACCAAGGCATTAAGATAGCAAGGCTAAGCCCAGCCTGGGCAGTTCAGAGACTGTGAGACCCTGTCTCAATGTAGAAGGTACAAAAGGGCTGCGGATGCATGCAAGGGCTCTATCCTTAGTACCAGAGAAAGCAAGAGAGAGAAAGCAAGGAGAAGGAAGGAAGGAAGGAAGGAAGAAAGGGAGGAAGGAAGGAAAAGGAAAGGGAGGAGAGGAGGCAGAAGGGAGAGGAGAACAGAGGGGAGGGGAGGGGGAGGGAGGAGAAGAAATGAGTGCTGCCCTCGGCTCAGTGTGGCCTCCTTTCTGCCAGGTGGAGTCTCCAGCAGGGGCCTCCTCTGGCAGCATTGCCTGAGAAGGTTCTGCGGTTGGTCTATGCACACCTGGCAGCTGAGCTGCACCGAAGTGCTCACTTGTCCCCATGGGGGCCCCGTGCAGACCCTTTCTGCCCTCCATCCTCGCTCTGCCCCTCCTGCCCACCGGCGCTCTCTAACCTCCATTGCTCCTCGAGGCTTCAGGCTGCAGGCACGGGCCTCAGGCCACATGTGGGTCCAAACCTCAGTGTCCTCACCTAGAAGGGTGGTAGCATTAGACCTGCCTCCTGGGGCTTGCAAGAGAATGTAGGAGGGATGTGGTGCAGACTACGTCCAGGTAGGACAAGGACGTGGGGAGCTTTCATGCCTGTAAAAGGGAATGTAAAGGTGACTTCTGAGGCCAGGGGTTGCGGGAGACCTGGTTTGCTCAGAACTGTACCCTATCCTCTTTTGAGGGCCCATACCTCTCTAGGAGTGCCTGGGAGGGGGCAGGGAGGAAGCAGCCATTCTGGCATTGGGCCTCTGTGTGGGGGCTGGTCACAGAACGTGGACATCAGACACTGTATGGCCAGCAGATGCCCTACCCCCTGGCTGGAGGCTGAGGGCAGGGTGTGGCCTCCCCACATGGGCCTCATGGGAGGCTGAGGCTGCACAGCCAGGAGGCAGCCTGTGGGTCAGCCCAGGCAGCAGGATGGGACGTGCTCCCACTCAGGAGGGGGTCTCAGTTAGGGGAGCCCGTAGTTCAGCTAGGGGTGCAGGGATCTCGGAGGCTCCAGTGGGGACTCAGGTAGGGCTTGCGTAGGGCCATGAAGTGATAAGGCAAGACTCAGGGGGTTCGGACAGGACTCAGGCAGCACCCAGTTAGGGTCTGTGTAAACCACGCTTCATGGTCTTTTACTTGTGCTAGGCAGAGGAGTGACCTGGAGTTGTGCCGTGTGGCATCCCTGAGGCTCAGAGACCGAGGAATCTCTCTTCCCCTGTGGCTGGTCCTGGATCAACTCTGGAGTTCAGAGTGACCAGGGCACGCTCTCTCCAGTCCCAAGAGCCCATGGGGGGGACCAGGCATGATGGACCCCTGGCCTTTCCTCCTCTGGCTGCGGTGCCGTCTGTGGCCCTTCCCTGTGCCTTGCACTGCCGTGCGCTCATAGGTCATGGTCCTGCTTGCCTCCAGGACACCCTCCCACTCTAGTCAGTCTAGAAAGGGCAGAGAGGGCATGTCAGCAGCATGTTGTCCCTGTGCCTGGAGCCTACAGGGCCCCTGCACAGGCTGTAGGTACAGGTCGGGGCTCCCTGCGCTATGAACACTGGGTGAGGGCAGCTCTGGCAGTGGGACAGGTAAGCCACCGTCCAGGTAGAGGTGGTGGCTAGCTCAGCCATCTGCAGGGGTGGATGTGCTCTGTGGGGCCATGTGTTGCTCTAAGGGTGGGAGGGCTGTCATGTAGGACTCTGAATCCAGGAACTGGGGCAGGGCCAGTTAGGGGATGCCTGGGGGAGACAGTCCCGCTGGTCCAGTGGGTGGAGCCAGGACAGCCAGGCTGGATGGCCACTGTCTGCTCAACAACAAGAGCAATGAGGCTGTGATCTGCGGACTGGGTCTCATGGTCCTGATTCTATAGCTGGAGGAGCTGGACCATGTCCTGTCCAGTGGCAGAGTTGGTGAGGCCCTTGCCAGCCTTTGCTCTGTTCCTGGTGGTGGGGTGGAGCCGCTGCTCCTCTGTCTCTTGTGGATGTCACTGAGGAGGGGAGCAAGGCACTTTCCTCCTTTCCTGACACCGTTTTGGCTGTCTGCACTGTGTTTCAGCCGTGAGTGCTGGCTCAGACAGCGACCCACCAGTGACAGCATGGCCGGCTTGGGCCCTTTGTCCAAGCTGCACTCGGCCCAGGGAAAGGTGGTCCTGCAATCTAGGTGAAGGCCAGAGCGCTGGGGGGCAGTGTGTGCCTCCCTCAGGTGAGCGCTGTGTCCCCTCTGTCCTGGGGTCCATCGGCTGTGCCCGGCGCACAGGGAACTCTGCTCTGAGCTGCACAGAGCCCACAATTCTGGTAACTTAAGGAACTGTTTCCCCTGCTGCGTCTGCTGCTAAATATGCTTTACCCAGGACACAGGCCATAAGCTCAGTGCCGGACGGACTAATGCCACCAGCAGTGGCATCTTGCTCAGGGTAGGCCTCACCTGGCCCCTCCTTTCCTGGCCACTGGTCAGCCCTGGGAGGGCCCAGTGCATCGGGCCTGTCTCTGGGAGCTGATGTATGGCAGGAACTGGCAAACTAGCAAAAATTGCAGCCTCCCCTGCCTTTTATGTGCATGAAATCCACATCAAATATAATTAATCTTATACATTGTACAGCCCAGTGACATTTATTACATTCTCAATATTATTTAACAATTGCCACTCACTGCCTAGTTTCAAAACTTGTTCATCACCCCAGAAAAGTGCCTCGTGCTCCCAAGTGGTCCCTTCCCTCCCTGGGGCCCTCTGGGCATCCATCCTGCTGCACCCATATGAGTCTGTGGTTCTTAGGGCCTCACACAAGTGGCTGTACAGGGCTTTCCCTTTGTGAATGGCTTTATCCTCCAGCACTGGGAAGGCTGTGAATCATGTCATAGGTGACTGTCCCCCTTGCCGTGTAGATGGATGGTATGTGTGCACGTGTGTATGGGTGTGTGTGCACCATATTTGTTCATCCGTTTGTCTGTCCCTGCCCCCTGGTTGCCCTGCCCCCTGGCTGTGGGGACAGGGCTGCTGTTTGTGCCCCGGGCTTCCAGGTCTTGTGAGTCTACGTCTAGGGGTGGGGTTGGTTTAGCTCTCTGAGACTCCACCTGTGTCTTGCAATCCCTTCTTGATGTCCAGGCTCTCACAGGTGGCACAAGGGTCTCACTGCTGGCTGTACCGCATACTGTGCCTTCTCCATGGGGCCTGGGCCTCACCTTCAGCCACAGATGAGGCCCAGGCCTCACCCATGCTGGGCGAGGGGTCAAAGGCCAGGCTTTCTGTGCTGCTCCGTGGGGACCTCCACTGTGGGCCAGGAGGGACACTCAACCCCTTGTAGGCTGTCGTACTCAGCCCCTGCTGCTTGCTTCCTGGCCTCAGATCCAGAATCCACAGCTTGTGGGGATGTGGCTGCGCATCTCCCTAGCTGTGCTGGCTTCCTGCAGCTGCTGGAGCAGGTCCCCATGACCAGCAACATGACCCCCACCTTGTACACTTCTACAGGTTGGGGGTCTGGGGGCTCCCCTTGTCAGTGTCAAATTACCTTGCAATTCAGCACAACCAGCTACTTGCTGCCATCCATGAGCCAGCCTGATGTGTTGTCACTGGCCCATCCACTGGGCCTTGGCTTCCTCAGCTTCTCCCAGTGTCCCTGTTCAGGCGCCCTGACATGTAGCGCTCACACCTCCAGGGCTGCCACGGGTCCCTGCTGCTGCTGACCTGCTGGTCCCCAGGAGGACAGGCTGGGCCTCCAAGGTGTTGGCCCTCCAAGGTGCTGGGCCCCAGCATCTGGCTTTCCTCATGGCTGCCCTGAGGCAGCAGGTGCCAGCAGCCCTTCTCATCTTCTCTGGAGGAATGTGAAAGACTTTGCTTCTTCTGGGTGTTCAGTTAGCAAGCGCTTCCTCAGGGCCCTTGCTGCTTGTGGGGTCCCGGAGATGGCCCAGGCCGGCTCTGATGCCCAGAACCCAGGTGAGGGGTGTCCCTCCTGCCACATGCAATGGGTCAGGTCTGGCTTCATGGAGGGGCCAGGCCCTGGGTGGGGAGCGTGGCTCTGCTCTTAGAGAAGGGCAGCAAGGGGTGAGCGTCCTCTGCAGGAGCCCTAGAGGGTGGGCTGACCTCAACGTCCGGGGGGTGGCTCCCCAGGGGGCAGGAGAGCTGGCCATGCTGCCCTGTGTGAGTCTGGCCCGAGAACAGCTGTAGCCCTGACCTCCACCTGGCTTCTTCCTGGAGGTCACTGCCGGCCTAGAAACTCCCTGCCCGCACCTCTAGGCCTCGCGTCTCTGCCCCAGAGCAGGGCAAGGACAGGCAGGCAGCTCTGGCTAAAGAGAGCTTCCCAAGAAGCCTGCAGAGCTCAGGCCTGGGTCCCTTCTCATAGCACCGCCCCCCCAGTCCTGCACCCAGCTTCTGTGAGGAGCACCAACCTCCCCACTCTGAAGAGCCCAGAACAACCTGGGGCCAGGATCCCCCAGCGACTCCCCACACAAGCTGGACCCTGACTCTGCGCCCACATTGCCCCTGGATGCGATCAGGACCAGACCTGTGTGAGCTTGTGCCTGACTCAGGACAGTGCTGGCTCCCCAGACTCACCGGGGACAGAATGAAACGAAGCAAAACGCAGCCAAGCAGGCTCTTCCCCTTTCTGCCCGCCCGGAGTGGGGGTTCTGGCCCGGCTGAGGCACCAGCCCGGAGCTGTGTGCCTCCCAGTTGGTCTGATCGCATGACGCAGATCTAAGGCCAAGTCCAGGGAGCTATTTGGATGGACTGGCAGCTCTCACTTCTACTTCCTGCCTTATCTGGCCAGAGTCCTATCCTAAGGAGTAGGAGCCGTGGCTATAGAATGCAGGCCTCAGCCACCTCTGCAATGCTCCCCTGACCTGTGCGCTCAAGTGTTGCCACAGGAGCCCACCAGCTGGGTTCGGGTGGGGATTCGGCCTCTGCAGGGACGGAGCAGCCTGCCCCGGCACAGCTGGGTGACGTTTGGGCAGAGCAAGAGTTGGGCAGTGCCTAGAAGCAGGGTCACACTGTGACAGGAAAGCCCAGTGGCACCTGATCAAGAGAGTGCCCTGGCCTGTGGACATCCAGGAGCCCTGCCCTGTGGAGGCCAAATGGTTAAAAAAGAAGAAAAGAGCCAGAGAAATCAAGCTGTCAAGTAGTTAATTGACTTTGCCTCAATCAGCCTGATGAATATTCATGAGGTAGCAGGTCCTCCTCAGGGCCCTGTTGTCTGCTCCGTGGCTGCCGTGCCTACACAGCTCCTCTTCCTCTGAGCTGACATGACATCCTGAGCCTGTCTCCTCCTGCCCGAAGTCAGCCCTGATTGGTTCAGCTGCACACTCGAAAATGCCATAGCAACCCCTGGCTCGTTGCCTAGCAATTCTTCCCTTTCTTTTCTTTTTTCCCCTAAAGCCCAAGCCAGTAATCCATAGGCTTAGAGATGGAAATATCTTTGTGCCAGGGTATGTGCATGTGTGTATGTATATGGGTGTGCACATGTGTATAATATGCACAAGGAGCTGCCCCTCCTCATCACCATCCTGGCTCACCTATGGGGCTAACAGGTGAGATGTGGCACAGACCCTGACCGGGGAGGCCATCCTGAGATGCCCACTGCCCCACCTGCCAGCCAGGATTGGCAGCCTGAGTTTGCAGGAATCCTGTCTGCCACCAGCACAGGTGCAGGGACCAGGGCTCATCTCCAACCCATCAGGTTTCTTGGGGGAGAAGTAAAGTTGTTCTTAACTCCAAGGCCCTGTCCTGCAGGAAGGACAATGAGGCTGGCTGCAATTTGGATACAAAGACCCAGGGTCCCCTCCGGCTGGCTTCAGGAAGGCAACAGACACTTCCCTGGAGGTCAGGCAGGCCATCGGGGGTCTGTGGTGCTGGGGATGGAGGTGGTGGAGGCCAGATGTCCACATCTTGGGCAAAGCCCCTAGGTGGCTGTGACCAGCCCGGGGGCTGCCTGAAGACTTCTCTAACTGGTTCTGGTCCTAGAGAGACAGTGCGGAGCTTAGTCCTGGACCCACCCTCACGAGCTGTTCCTAGAGGACATTGAGGAGTCAGACTTGTGGGAGGAAACTGGTGGTGATCAGTGATTTCACATGAGGGAGTTCAGCAGCGCTGCCCGGGCCTAAGGTGGGAGAGGCTGGCCTGCCTGGCACCCACATAAACCAACCTGCAGTGGTGCTGGTGGGTTGAGGCCTTGGCCTTCCCATCTCTGGGCAGATGTGTCTGGGGAGAGGGTGTGGACCCACATCCCCCACCATGTGTGGCCTCTGGAACCTGAGAGATCTGCTCTTTCAGTTTAGGGCTCAGAGATGGGGATGTGGGCTCCTGTGACCTCTGTCTGGGACAGATGGGAGGACACTGTCAGGGCAGGCAGCCTGCAACAGCTCAGGCCCCAACAGCCCTGGCCAAAAGTCTGCTGGCCCCGGGATGCTGGATGGAAGCCTCAGTTCCAGTTTCCAAGAGGCCGGGGAGATGGCTCAGTGGAATAAGCACTTCCCTGGCAAGCACAAGCACCTGAGTTCAAT